>JAMZAV010003708.1:0-52080 GCA_024449915.1 Sweltsa coloradensis | reverse complement strand
AGTCCGAAACTTACGGCTATAACGGCCGTGTATTATGATCTCCTAATGGTTTATTACGAATACCCGTTATGTGAAGACTCTTATAGTGCGCGAAACCTGCTGGCTATAACGGCTGTGTATTATGATCTCGTAATGTCCGTCTATTACGAAATGACCGTTATGTGTGAAGATCTCGAATTAACGGTGTGTAGTTACCTGATCTCGCTTAGTATTGGAAAATTCACTGATCTCGAACTGACCGTGAAAATCGACTCACACAACAGCGTCCAATCAAAAAACCATTATGATAATCGTGATCTACGTATGCAATTTCATCAGAAAACTGTTTTCCTTTTTGTTCTAAAGTTATTAGTTTGGCGTGTCTCGGATTGCATGTGAGAATCTACAGATCTAATGTTGTACCCAAAACAAACATGTGTGTGTGTGTGTGTGTGTGTGTGTGTGTGTACGGCAGAGTAGTTAGCTGCGACCCCCAGTACCTCGTGTAAGTGTGTGTGTGTGTGTGTGTGTGTACGGCAGAGTAGTTAGCTGCGACCCCCAGTACCTCGTGTAAGTGTGTGTGAGTGTGTGTGTGTGTGTACGGCAGAGTAGTTAGCTGCGACCCCCAGTACCTCGTGTAAGTGTGTGTGTGTGTGTGTGTGTGTACGGCAGAGTAGTTAGCTGCGACCCCCAGTACCTCGTGTAAGTGTGTGTGTGTGTGTGTGTACGGCAGAGTAGTTTTCTACTTCTGACAGCACCTCGGGATAATGTTTATGTAAAATATGGACGTTGTAGCCTCACCTGTTTGGTGAGAATCGGCCAAAATTTCATGAAAATATCGCATTATAAATCGATGTAAATTGTTAAAGTATGATATCAGTACGATATTCAGAGATTTTAAGGTCCCCTCCAATGTTCAGATTGATCGCATATTATGCCGTTTGTCTGGTAGAATGCGATCAAACAGGGAAAAAAAATTTAGCTAAATTTTTTGGGGGTCAGTGAAATTGATGTTCTCGCTCAGCTCATCCAATAAGAATGTTATGCATCTGCATGACACATATGAGAGCTATCAAATTGTTTGTATAAACGTATTTTTTTAAAGGTATATTTTTTAATACCTTTATATCCAAATCCTTTGAATTTTGTTTCAATTAATTTTAAAGATAGAGTTCCCATATTTGATTTTTGTCAATTATATGGTGAGATTTCAACATATAAGTGCACCATTTTATATAAGCAACAACAATTTTTTATTTGTATATGTGGAAAATGCCTATTTGCTAGTCCTTCTGGGACTCATCAGGCGGATGGTGGCCACAAAAAATTTGCTAACTATATGCAAACAACACTCACCATGTTGTTCATGTATGCAATACATTATGCATACATGCATGCATGCATGTGCCTGTGCCGTAGCCAAGAGCTTGCAACTTGTAGTGGCTTTTTCTTTGTTTTCTGATCCCATTCACAATAAGGCGGGCAGCCTCTCACCTTTGCCACGAGTCTTCAAATCCAGGGCTAGACATGGTTGTTTTGTCGCCCAAGCACCAGAGTCTAGGAGGGAAGCCCCCTCACTGGTTGTGCTGTGTTGTGACTTTCCACCCTTCCTATCTCTAACCTATTCTCTTAGAATTAATGCAGGGGCACCCTGGCCCAGCAACAGCAGGAGGGGCAGCTTTTCTCTTGTTTCCAAGGGTCCTGATTCGAATCCAGGGTAAGTCATGGATTTCTTGTCTCCCGAGCACCAGAGTTGGGAGGGAAGCCCCCTTACTGTCTGTGCTGACTGTGTGCCCCAGTATGAATGGTGTGTGAAGTAACCTTGCTGATGATGACAACATGCTTGCAGAATTTACTTCTTGCGTGGCCCTACCACAGGTTTGGTTATGTGTTGTGAGTTTTGTTTGCATGTAGTTAGCTGATATTTAGTGGCCATCATCCACCTGATGAGTCCCAGAAGGACGAAACGCGTCGTGGATTAAGGTAACAAACAACTTTTAATTAGCTGAAGTTGTCATCAGTAGTGGAAATGTTTTGTAGCCCTTAGTTCTTCAGGTTGGGATTTATGTTCTCTTTGCTTTCCCAACCGTTCAACCCTTTTCCAATCTTAAGATTTTTTTGTCAACGCTGTGAAACGTTCGTTTCTATGGTAGTGTCCAGAATTTACTGAATGTTTTAATTGGCATAGATTGTCATTGTTAATTATAAATGTAAACCGCTAGTTTCTATAACATGGCACACATCTCATTTTACAGAATCCGCTGAAATGAATCGCCCTTCAATAGAGCAGGTGCCCGAGTCGATTATTCGTGACATACTGGGACACGTTGACCATGCAACACTTGTGGAAGGAGTGGCTGGAGTGTCAGTAAATTTTGAACACCTGGCCCATAACCCAAAGTTTTATTCGGAAGTTTCACTTGATTGTATGACAAATACCCAGACAGCTGTTCAAATTTTACATGTGGGTGCAGAGCACATCGGTAAACTGAGTATTTCTGGAAGAAAGGACGTAGCTGAAATTTTAGAGAAGGTAAGTCACATCCAATCATAAGATCTGTTTGGCCCGTAGATTAGTGTGAGTTGTGCCTCATCATCTATCAGGCCCAGAATCACTTTCAACACAACGAATAGTGTGGTACAATATTGAATCGAAGACTCTGATAAGTGGTCAATGTCATATTGGACCGTTTGTGTTAGTGAAGTTGACAGCAGGGTTAGTCCATAACAAGCATTGTCGTCGTTTATTGGTGGTTTATTGGTAAATTATAATGAACCTGTAATATTATGTTATAGCAATAACTTTTAATTTTAAATTACTTTTCAGAGCTAAGCCTAAGTTTGTGGTCTAGTTGGCAAAGGCGCTTACCTTGAATGTGGGGAACCCGGATCCAACCTAGTGGGGATGGATTTTTATTTTCTGGATTGTGATAAATATTTGTCCTAGCCTATGAATAATAAATGTGACTTAAGAGCCGTCCTAGCAACGAGGCACTTAATACATTCAAAGTTATTCTGAATCGGCCTTGTTGATTCTGGCAGTGTCCGCGGGTGTTCGCACTATCCATTCCACCGATTGCTAATTGCTGTTATTCCTATTAAAAAATATTGATGTTTGGTTGATTAGCGCTCACTCGTCGATTGTGTCGGGGCCTACAGGGTTAGCTTGGTCGCTTACTGAAAATCAGTTATATGACTGAGAGGGTACACTCTAAATACAAATTTATTAAATGTATTTATTTATTTGTTGCTATTGTAATTGCACTTTTAAAATCATAAGGGTTTCAGATACAAAGTAAAATTTGATGTTAATGCGCGTTTTTTATGTCTTTTGTCTAGATTTCGGCCCGAAAATTTGACCTCAAGTGTTTACGTCTGTCAAACTGTACTTTTGACCACAGGCATGATTTAAGGATAGTGAAGCTTTTGCTTAAATGCATCAAAGAAAACACTAATCTGAAGAGCCTATATCTCGATATGTATTTGTACCAACCAGCAGTAAATTTTTTCAATGGTCTTCCTGAGAACTGCGAGTTGAAGGAGCTACATGTGAAGTCCATGCATCCAATGAGCGATAATGACCTTCAAAATCTAACACTAAAATGTTCAGATATGACTAAACTATCGATTGGCATACAATCAATTACCTCAATGCAACTAGACCCGTTCATTGACAAAATGAAAGATTCTATGGAGGAGTTGAAGTTTGATTATGGAAGTATTGGCGACCAGACCATTCAGTGTATCTTCGATAAATGCACGCAGTTGAAGGTTCTTAGTATAAGTGATGCACAAAGGATGACTTATATCACAACTCTTAACATCGCAAAGCTGTCAAAGCTCAAGTCACTCACGTTAACCAACTGTGACATAAGTGCAGCGTCTTGGGTGACACTATTCTCTGATTCCAACATAAAAACCTTGAAGAGGTGAACCTTACGTCTTCTACGTACGTAAATGACTCTGTACTGGCTGCCATAGCACACAATCTTCACATACTTACAAGAATCACATTAGACAAATGTACACTCATCAGCGTATCAGGGGTAACGGAACTTCTCACATTATGTACTGAACTAGAACAAGTGCACATCAAGTGGGTGAGGAACTTAGCAGATGTGCTGCCCTTGATTCCCTCACTTTGTCAAAATCTAAAGGATTTGAAAATTCGACCCTTTGGGCCGTTTGCCAAGTGTAAATCGTACGTGACAGATTTGAAAGAGGCCATGCCTCATCTTCAATACAATTACTAAAATTGTAACGCTGTGTTTTTTTTTTCTCTTTTTGTTCTCTGTATTTCAAAATTTTATATTATATTAAGCTCAAGATCATAATAATTAACATGAAACGCTGCTAACATTCTCTTAGCTACTTGCATTATCAAGTGTGTATTGAAAACCGTAATAAAACTATGTAAATTGGTTGATCAATGTTTTCTTTCTGTAGCCAAATCATAAGGTCATTAGTGGGTAGCGGATACATATAAAAATTTAGGGATATAAATAAATAATATTTATTCATAATAAAAAGTTTGATTGTGAAAATAGATACAGGGAGTCGACCTCCGCCATTTGTGGGCAGTGCCCATTGGATAATATAATTTATCTCGACTACATGCTTTATTCAACTACCCGGGTTATACTAAGGACGTGTCTGAACTTTGTTCTTAGTCTCATTCTCATTCTCATTCTCATTCTCATTCTCATTCTTGGTCTCATAACTAGAAGTGTAACTTTCGGTCGTTTCTTGATGGGAGTATCAACAATGGTAACATCAAAACAAACAGACGAACAGCCGTGGAGTTGACACATGCAGGTGGCCGACTGATTGCGATCTTAACAGTACCTACTTAAAAAGTGTTTGCAAAACGTTTCCATATCAAATTTGACTCTGTACTATTAATGTCTATATTATTTTTTACATTTAATAACTTATTTGGTTACTCAACGTGATTTGGAAGTGTTTTAGTTTGATCATCTCCCGAGGCCGCCATTTTTTTTAGTAATAAGAATGAAAACGAGTGTGTTATTTCGTTACTTGGTTTCATTCCCGTTCTCAGTCTCGATCTGGACCCTTCGTACATTGCTTCTGACGTCACCGATTATTGATGACGTAAAACTGAGAAAAAGAATAAAACTGAGCCACGTTTTTAAAGCAATCAGACACGTCCTAAAACTTAATAAGGATAAGTAATTTTTCTGTACAACTTCATTATAATTCACTACCCATCATTCAAGTTTGACATATCCTTTGGATAGTAGCATTTACGCATCCCGGCAAAGGCTTATCTAGGTGCCCGTCAGGGCGCCGCAGCCAAGCCGCGGTGCGCTAACTCTTAAGCACTTTATACAGCAAGCAGAGTTAGGGTGATTTCGAGGTGTCACCCAGCCGTCATAAAAGGTGATGTGAACTCAAAAACTATCAAAATCAAGGGGATTTAGGTATCCGACAACACATGCCAAATTTAGTTGGGGTGCAAGCATTCCTTCTTGGTGAAAAAATGGCTTAAAACATGCTAAAAATCACTTAAAGGATGCAAGCTATTGCTACTGCTACTGCTACTGCTACTGCTATTGCTGCGGTCTAATTCGTTAGTTTCAATCGGCCAGCGATTCTGACCAAACGGGTGGGGCTACAACGTTCATATTTCACTGATAAAAATTTTCTGTCTTTTTTACCTATCCTGGATAGCGGAGCTCGGGTTGCAATCCCAGGAGTGGGAAAATCAACAATCTATTGGGCGTCAAAAATTATATACCCATGGGTAAAGCATAAGTTATGCCCAAGTTTATTTTTACTTCATTCCATGTATCCACGTAATTCCTCATCCATGGATTGAAGATTAATTTTTATTCTATGACACTTAAAAAATACACACCCATTAGCTAGCTAGTAAAACTTGTCCTAGGTATAGAAATAAACACACATGTTTTTTAATTTTACGAACCATGGAAAATGCTTAATAAATAATAATTAACCCATGGGTTCTGAATTTTAAATAATCAAAATAGTATTTAAACCAATCCACTAGGTTACTAAAAACATTAATCTAGGGTATGTTTATTTATTGCTCCATATTCACCAGGTTGTCCAGGTTTTCATTAGATCTGGAAAAAATATGGTTTAATATCAATGAAGGTGTACAAATGGTAACAGCTCTCTCCTCTATGTCTGGTTTGCATTAGATCTGGAAAAAATATGGTTTAATATCAATAAAGGTGTAAAAAAAAATTTAAACAGCTTCTCTCCTCTATGTCTGGTTTTTTGATCGGAAAAAAAGGGTTTTTAAATAAATGAAGGGAAAAAAATTTAATAACTTTTCTCTTTTTCATGTCGGTTTGCTTTAGTTTGGAAAAAATAGGTTTTAAATCAATAAGGGTGTAAAAAAATTACAGCCTCTCCTCTATGTCTGGTTTGCTTAAGTCGGGAAAAAAAATTTGGTTTTTAAATTTTTCAATGAAAAGGGGGTTAAAAAAGGGAAAAACAGCCTCCTCAGGGGGGGAAATTGGGAAAAATAGGTTTAAATCATGGTTTTTAAACAAATTAAAAGTTCTCCCTTGTTGGTTTGAAAGTCGGGAAAAAAAATGGAATATAATAAAGGTTTGTAACAAATGGAAAAACAGCCCTCCTCAGTTGGGCATAAGATCGGGGAAAAAAAAGGTTTAATTAATGAAGGTAAACAAATGGACAATTTTTATGTCGGTTTGTTGGGAAAAAAATTTTTAATATCAATAAAGGTGTAAAAAATGGTAAAAGCCTCTCCTCTATTCTGGTTTGCATTAGATCGGGAAAAAATATTTTTAATATCAAAAAAGGTGAAAAAATGGTAACAGCTCCCCCTCTGTCGGGTTTTTCATTAATCGGAAAAAAAATATGGTTTAATATAAATGAAGGTGTAAAAAAATTAACAGCTCTTCCTCTAGTCTGGTTTGCATGATTGGGAAAAAAAATATTTTTAATATCAATAAGGTGTAAAAAGGGAAACAGCTCTCTCCTCTATGTTTTTTTGCATTAGATTGGAAAAATAGGGTTTAATATCAATGAAGGGAAAAAGGGAAACAGCCTCTCCCAGTTGGTTTTGGCTTTAGACCCTGAAAAAAATTTTTAAAATATCAATGAAGGTGAAAAAAATGGTAAACCCTCTCCTCTATGTCGGGGTTTGGGCATAATCTAAAAAATAGGGTTTAATATCAATAAGGTTAAAAAGGGAACACCCTTTTTCCCTCTATGTCGGGTTTTTGATGATCGGGAAAAATAGGGTTTAAATTCAATGAAGGTGAACAAATGGTAACAGCTCTCTCCTCTAGTCTGGTTTGCTTTTAATCTGGAAAAAATAGGTTTTAATATAAATGAAGTGAAACAATGGTAACAGCTCTCCCCCTCTATGTTGGTTTGCTTTAGATCGGGAAAAAATAGGGTTTTAATTCAATGAAGGTGTAATAATAAATTAAACGCTCTCCCCTTTATGTGGGGTTTTTGCATTAGACCTGGAAAAAAAATGGTTTAAAATATCAATAAAAGTGTAAAAAAGGGAAAACGTCTCCCTCTAGTCGGGTTTGCTTTAGACGGGAAAAAAAAATAGGGTTTAAATAAATAAAGGTGTAAAAAAAGGGTAACACTCTCTCCTCTATTCGGTTTTTCATAAGATCTGAAAAAAAGGTTTTTATATCAAGAAGGTATAAAAATGGAAAACAGCCTCTCCTCATGTCGGTTTGCGTTAGTTTTGGGGAAAAAAAAAATGGTTTATTATCAATGAAAGGTTTTTAAACAAATGGTAACAGCCTCTCCTATGGGGTGCCGTATGACGTTCACGCTAAGTACGCTGCGAGCGTTCCCGGCATCGCAGTCGCACGCGCGGGGGAAAATGGGCCCAGCATAGGGAAAATACGACATGGAGAGCAAAAAGAACAATAAAAAAAGGTTTAACAAGAACAAGGGAAGAAAAGCCGATTAGTTTAAGGGTAAGTGATCAATTATGTTGGAGCGAAAAATTTTAGATAAACTGCTTTAGCTGTGCAAGCAAGTTTTTGAAATTTAAACCACATTTTGTTTAGACCGCGAGTCCCTTTTTATGAGATGTATTTAAATCTTTTAGTAGACCCATTTTTTAATCCTAGACTTACGCTTTAAATAATTTGGTATATTTTTTATGTATAGAAGCTCCTAATTTTAAACCACTTAGCTAGAGCGAGACTCTTCAGGTAAGCCAAGTTAAATTTTTCTAGTAAGCCTTTAGAGTTAAATTCAAATCTTTTCAGTAGGCCTGTTATGCTTGTTATGTTGCTTGTTGTTGCTTGCTTGTTGTGCTTGTTGTGCTTGTGTGCTTGTTATGTGACTGCAATGATGCACATAGGTATGCTGCCACCACCCACTATTGTGGGAATTACCTGGTACGTACGTTAGAGCGTCCAAGGCGCGTGAAGATCTTGGAGCTCAATGCGAAGCTTCCAATTATAGGATGAGGGTGAAAAATACTTCAGACTTAAAACCACTTGATTTTAAATCAGAACTATGCATGTTACATACATGACCTAATCCCTACATATCTAATTAAATCATCGGCAAGAATTCTTCTTCTTATATTTGTGATTACATATATAGTCATACCAGACATGCAAACATGCTACTTACTTGGTTTTGATGCGAAGATAAAAGATAATGTATTATTGCGCACTAAAGTTAAATGATGATACTCATACCGTGAGTTAAGCCATCAGCAATATTCGTAGATAGAAATATACCTTTATAATACTACTCGATTAAATGATAGAATTATAACAGGGAAACTATATCCATCTACATTTGGCACCTCAACATTATAACTTCTTAAGCACTTGACTTAAAGCCCGATAATGTTGGAGAACTCAAATATAGTTTGTCTTACTAAGGTAAGTGGATATTGTTAGGTGGATTCAATTAAGTACTACATGGATTTCTTAGATATGATCTCACAATCTATTCAGCTCTTCATTTTATTATGTTGCGGCTTAGGCCCTGACCAAATGATATTGGAAAATGCTAAATACCGTTGTAATTAATTAGGGAGAATGACTGACTGCGGTGGATCCCCAAATAGCTCTGCCTGTGTCTCTAGAAAGAAGGAAGACTCTATCCTGTTTCCCAGCCCTAAGTATTTCTGCGTATAACTTCCACTCAGTCACTCAGTTGGAAGCACTAACTATCCCGTGACAATGACTATAATGCTCGTGACTAGCCATGGTACCAAAGTGTTGTTTAACACGTGCATACATTGTGAAAAGCACGTGATATAACATGAAGTTAGAAACTACTAATATTCTAGCATATTCGACACACAACATCAGCCCCTCCGTACGAACGTTTAAGCAAACCTTCCAACGAGGGTATGACAAAACAACTGAAAGCGAGAGTTGAGTGTCGATGTCCAATGCTAGTGAAACGAACCCACTAGTTTGAAAATCCCGCGCCCGCCTGAAGGAGAAGCCGCGAGGACCGTGAATCCGCGTGAGACCTCCGAAAACTAGTACGCCCATACGAGGCTATAGGTCAGGCTGGACGATCCAGTGCAAACACCGTGATAACGTCCCCTCCAAGCCCAAGTGGCCATAGAAGTAATACGGCCGTATCTGCCATTGACGCCTAACGTCTGCAAGATTAGTTAACCAAACTAAAGTAAACCGGCGATCGAGTCTCTAAATTCACTCCTGTGCCGAGGGAAGATAGCTTAACGGTAGTGGAAAAATCCCAGAGACCTACGCCGAGGTAAACACCCAAGGAAAAGACACGGGTAATAAACAAGTGTTCGCTCCAACTAACATCGGCAAGTACCGTAAACAAATTAAAACAATGACCCGTGTCAAAGAAAAGAAAAAAAGCAAAACTTAGGTAGGCTCGTACGAGTTCTAGTAAGATCCCATGAATTAAAGGGGCTAAAACCCCCAAAAATAATTTTTACCACGTGATCTATAGCACAATACTACACTTAAATGACCGTTAAAAATTATATCTTGTAACTGTGATTTAACACGAATTTTTAAATTTTTTTGATCCAGAAATTGGCGAAAATTGGTGTTTTGGAAAATTTCCTAAATCGGCTTTAACCTGCTTCTTTTTTGGTGCTTCTTTTTAGCATAGTACCAATCTAAGATGCCCCTTTATAACATCGTGTCTTGAAACTGTGCCCAAATATACCCTCAAACACGCAAAAATATGCATTCCAAAATCACACCCCATCTTGGTAATCAGCATATTTTGACCGAACTACTTGCCCAAATTACAAAACAAAATATAGAGAATTTACAGAAAAGGCTGTCGAGTACGTCAATAATGGCCAATATTTTTTTGGATCAAAATCCTCGAAGGTCACGGGGCATAAAGATCGTCCCAATATTATTTCTTATGGGAGATTTTTTCCGATGGGACCTGGCTCGAAAAATGTCATGTTTGACATTTTTTTTTGTAGGTCATGGTGCACCCAATAATTTTTCTGTTAATTTCTTAATTCATTACTAGTTGAATGAAATATATTTTTTGAGTTTAGCGGTTAAATACCCCGTTAAAGGAAAATAAATATATATAATTTCTTTCGATATTATCTCAAGTATGTAGCTAACCATATAAAAACTGGAAAATAACCCCGTGGGTTAAGTATAAAAATACAAACAAAACAAAATTATTATTCCAAGGAAACAACTGAAACTTATCAACAATTGTAATTTCGAAACCGAATCCCGCAGTAGACTCTCTACTGAAATAAAACTGTGTAGTCTCCTCAAATATGAGAACCAAACAAATTAAAAATAAAGCGCACTATTCTGTACCTTCACACCTGTAAAGAAAATCAAACCAAATCATCATATTATGCTAAATAGATAATATGTCATTTCATTATGACCCAAAAATTAAAATCAACTATAAATCATATAAAATGGCAATGCGCCATAATGAAAGAAACTCAAAATCCAAAAAGAATTGATTCATAATAAAGTAAAAAAAAAGTATTCCGGGCGGTTGCGCCTATAAAGTCGATGCACCGAGGAGGATGTCAACACATACCTCTTATGTACACTAACCCTATTACGCGACGAGGCATGTACAAGTAAATTATTAACTAAAAAATATATATGCTGCATTGTGAACTTTATACGATATGTATTACTTTAAGCATGGAATGAAAAGAAACTTACGTTGGTCTGCAAAAAACACGGGTACCAACGTTGTTACTAGGCACATATCATATCAAGTAATCAACCAGCAAAGAGGATCGAACTCCCATAACTCCACTAATACGGCAAGGCTGGGGAAATCTAGCCATGCTTACCAAATAAACATAAAATTCAAAATCGACTTAGAGAAATAAAAATGATTGCAAACAAAACCAAAAAATAAGATCAATAAGTAAGCAATCGTTGGGACTGAAATCAAATAATATCGACTTATTGTTCAACGTATCCTAACTGAAGGGAAACATAATTGAGGGGGTAAGAAGCCAAGGGGAATAAGTGACATTTTATATTTTTTATTAAGTCGAGTTAAGTACGTCATTTCGTACCCAACAATGATATTAACTTTGTGGTAAAGGGATATAAGTGAATTCTTGTCGAGTGCTGATTCACTAATATCCCTTTACCACAAAGTTAATATCATTGTTGGGTACGAAATGACGTACTTAACTCGACTAAATAAAAAATATCAAAATGTCACTTATTCTTATTGGATTGTCACCCCCTCAATTTATCTTAAATTATGTCCGTGACCCACCTATAGAACATATATCATAAAACATTTCAATATATACCGCATTTGTAAAAGAAGATGTGGAGAACCATGGCTACTCTTTTGTATCTGGAAAGCCATGGTTATGATAAAAGATTGACTCTAAAGTTGTTATTGAAACATGAAAATGCCTGTCACACTACATTGGTGGACTCTTGAAGTTTTTGATTAACATAAACAATGCCTGTCACACTCTATATTGGTGGGCTCGTGAAATTTATAAAAATCAAAAATGTTTGTCACACTGCACATTAGTGGACTCTTGATGTTTTATAAAATAGTTCCGCTGCGTGCGGCAAGAAGAGAAGACACTGAACCATCAATGAGTTCAAATTGACCATTGGACGACAATGAATGTTTACACGGGAAATACATCTTGTCACTTCGTGCTTGTTTATCAATAATCTGGATAACGGCTGATATCCCATTGTCTCAGCTCTTCCCGGATCTCTGCCAGGGCAACTTTTTCCATGATCGACTCCTGACGGGGTCGCAAACTCACGATATTTTGATCGCAGATTCAGTTCCAGTGAAGATGTTGGCGAGAAAACGCCCAGAGTTTCGTGTCGAAAATCTCGGAGGTGGACAATGTGTCGCAATAATTCTTTTATGATGACTGTCGTTACTTGCGTTTTATCTCGGTCTATGATTAACTTAGCGCATTGAATAAGGTTCAATGTCTGGGCTATGGGACACGCACTTCTCTAATGGCGCATACGTTCTGGGCAAAAGATACATTTGCCTGGGCGACCCATGGTAAATATTTGTAGCACACAAATAGCCCATAGATGAATCACACAGTTTCTGTTTACCTTAATCACAGTAATGTCAATTGATGACGTAGGTCGTAGAAGATAAGACAGCGAGAATACTATTTGTATTGTGCGTTGCTCTACGAGTGCGATTAGTATTGTGTCGTTGAGCTGCCCGGTCTGGTGATATCGCGCATATGTTGCTGTTGCCATCATGCTGCCCTCTGGGTGCGTCTTGGAGTCGAACTCATGCCCTCGCGCTCGACGACGCTGGTAAGTGCTAGTACATCGTTGTATTTGAGTGTACTCGTGTTTAGTGTCGTCCCTGGTCAGTAGGGGATGATTGGTAGGCTCGCTCTCGATGGCGGTGCGCCGGGCAATCGTGTAGGAAGTTCTCTGCTTTGGGACAGCTAGAGTTGTAGGGATCTTCCACTCCCCCAGTACTCGCCTCGGGTTCTCCAGTTGAACCTTGGTCACGATCGGATCTCCGCGGTCACGTGGCCCCGACTCCGTGTCGGTGAAGTCTTTGCGAACTCTCCGATTCACGGAGTACTGAAATTTCAAAAATATTAGTTCACCAGTATTTAAGATTCACTAACTCTAAGATAATATGACGTACCATAGTACCCTAGGGATATAAATCAAAAGTCCCTATTTAGACTGTTCAGATTAACACATTTCACTGTAGTGAGGTGAAATTGTATTATACTAGGGAAACGCCAAAGTCGTTGTTAGACGAGTGCGAGAGCCATGTGTTGAGTTCCGGGATCATTATTGGATTTAAGTCAGGTAATTATATTGTGGTATAAATAGTTGGGTTTTTAAGTTTTTAAGTTCAAGGGCACGTCAACTGTTCGGCCATAATGCACCACTTAAGCCAATGATAGGCTAGGGTGGTCTCAGGTAGGGAGAAGAAAAGTAATGTTAGCGGGTACTCAAACACATGGCTAACTCACTGTCTTACAACGACTTTGGCGTTTCCCTAGTATAATCTTTACACAAACATTTGACGTCACAGACCCTTGTTGAACAACTAGGCTACACCCCAGGCTAAATGGAACTGCCGGTGTATGACCCTAGAACAGGTACTTCCTCCAGCGTCAATGTATAAAAAATTAAAGACGATTCCCGTCTGGGCTCGGGGTAGAATTGGCCCAGAGCATGGCTCTGCTAATCGTAAAAGGCCATTCAGAGAAAAAGGTCCTCCTCCCCAACATCAGCTAATAAGAGGTGTAAGTTTCACTCCCTGTGATAAATTGCCCGGACACAGGAAGACTTACATAAACAAAGAAATACAAAGTCTATCTCAAAATTGCCGAAGAAACACAAAAATCCTCAATTAATAAAATTATATTAAATTTAAATTAATTATAATTAATAATTAATTAATTAATTTGTTTAAAATAAAATTAATGCCTGGAAAAACAAATTTATTATAAAAGAAGGATTTCAAAATGGATCAATTCTACCAAAATTATAAACAATGAGAATGATTTCCATTCAGTTTCAAGTATTTTTGTAAGATAAAAATTACAAAACAATGAAATAGCAGCCTACCTCCCTAAGGATCCGTTTATTTATAATTTCTAAATTCCCCATTGGATAATCCACCTACTATCCATACATCTGTTTACCCATCCAAAATATTATAATTAATTTTGAAATTTGTTTGAATTAAATAATAAATTTTTAATTAACCATTGATTATTAAAGAGATTATTAAAAGATGTTTGATACTCATCTATTTTTTCTCGGATGAAAATACATTGCGAGACTCTCGGCCGGAACGAAGTATTAGTGTCGACTTGGCCTAGATGGATTACAAATTGGAGTCGATAAAGGTAGTTGGCGCGTCACGCGGTTAGGCGCGTCAACGCGGTTAGGCGCGTGGTTTAACAAGGTAACTTGTTTGCTGTGTTTTATTATGATTTCATTAATGGTAAATATTCATTAAAGCGGACGTTAAAAAAAAAAAAACTACAAAACCTTTAAACGTTTCTATCAATTAAATAAAGGACTTTATACGGAGTTGTTTTATATTTTAAATTTTCATCATCCATAAAAAAAATGAAACCTAGAAAACCTATAACGTTTCTATTTAAAATATAAAGGACTTTCACCGAAATATTAAATATTATTTTGCCCCTTATAAACCAAAAAACCAACAAAACCTTGACGTTTTTATTTTAAATTAAAAAGGACTTTCATCCGCAAAGGAGAAATTTTTTAATTTTTAATTTTTATTTTTTATTTTTATTTATTTGCATTATTTGTACAACATTTGCCATTCATTACCCCAAAAAAACCTTTCAAAACCTATTTCTATGTAAAATATGAAGGACTTTCATCTGAAAAGGAGATTTTATTAATACTAATTATTATTTTTGTCAACCAAAAAACCTACAAAAACCTTTAACGTTTCTATTTAAAATATGAAGGATTTTCCCCCAAAAAAAGGAGTTTCATTAATTGTTATTGTTACTAATTTTGTTGTTTTAATAAAAAAAAATAAGAATAGAATTAAAAAAAAAAAAAGCTTTGCGGAGTTTTGGGAACCATCGAACCCTCGATTAGGAGGTAGCCCGCTACCATCCCCCCAACAGGCACTACCATTCTGGGCCGCCTTGGGGGTGGTAGCGAGGGTGGGCCGCTGCAGCGTCGGGTAAGGAAGTACCCCGCCCACTGTCACCATTGGGCCCCTTTCCCGACTACCACGAAGTATCCTCCCGGCGGACACCTGGCGGGGGACTATTTCAACCCAAAACAGTGATGCGCAGGGGACAGACACCCGGAAGTCTATTGGTTACTAAAAAACCCCGCAATAATTCGACGTAATCCTTTCACTTTAGAAAATACGCACAATGGGTTTTGATTTCCAACAAGAAATGAGTAAACAGCCACGATAAAAAATATAAATTTATCATGATATTAAAAATGCATAACTGTTCCTGAGATGCGCAAAAAATTTAATATTCACAAATTTATGCAAATGGGGTGCCCTTTGATATGTCACAAAATGTTCCTGAAGATACGCAAAAATTAATTAACAACGAATTATCCCAAAGGAGGTGCCGTTGCACAGTCACAGCAGTTCCGAAGATGCGCAACAATTAAATAGCGAAAATTTTATGCAAAGGAAGGACTTGAAATGCACAGAATTTTCCCCGAAGAGCGCACAATTAATTAAAAACGAATTATGAAAATGAGGGGACGTTGCAAGTCAAGAAGTTCCGAAGATGCACTAAAAATTAAAAATAGCGCAAATTTATGCAAATAAAGGACGTTGAACATGTCACAAATTTTCCCGAAGATGCACCACAATTAAAAAACGACGAATTTATGCAAATAGGGACGGTTGAATTGCCAGAGGTTCCTAAAGAAGCGCACAAATAAATAAGAGAATTATGAAAATGGGTGACTTTAATTTTCCCACAGAGTGTTCCTGAAGAAGCGCACAAAAAAAATAACGCGAATTATGAAATGAGGTGACGTGAATATGTCACGAATTTCCTGAAGATGCGACAAAAACAAGATCAAACCGAACAACAATGAAAAAATTTAAGCACAATATTTACAAACATTTGACTTTTAGTATCCAAAAAATTAACCGTAAACTCGCCCTTTTATTGTAACTTTTGAGACACGTGGATACAATCCACAGATCTTCAATGGGCCCCTTTTAAAGGGCCATAATGAACAAGCACGGGGCCGTACCTCCCACCGTAACCAAAGTTTTTTAACCCGCCTATCGGCCTCGCGACACAAACACTGCACACCAACCCCCTTTTTCCTAGGACCCCGCCAGCTAAGTTTTATATTTCTCAAAGGTCACGTGACAAGCCTAGCTCCCCTTACCAGTAGAGAATTTCCAAAAAAGATGGCTCTAAAACCCCCCCCCTCACCACCTCCACACGAGTTTAACCGCTATGGGGCTAAAATTGGTTTTCCTGTTACGGATTCACGAACTGAGTCACGTTGTTTCTCCTGGTTAGCAGTAGAAGTCCACAGAACAAAATCGAAAGAACGTCTTTACCAAAGTTTGGATGCTTTGAAGCATGTAATGTCAATACTAAACACCTCTTATGAAGAAAATATCCAAGTAGTGAACTTCAAAACTCTAATTACTCTCTTAATACTCAACCGATTCATTTGAAACTAAGCGGCAAACATCTTTAATATGACCAGTTCATAAAATGGGCTACTTTAAAATTAACAACTTAAGCCATAAATAGCTTAATTAGTTTTATTACTAATTATTCATTTTTATGTTAATTACAGATTAAAATTCATACACCTGATAATTGGGTTCGATAGTTAATTATATTAGTATAGGCAAATTCGACTGAAATTCGGTCCGAAGAGGGAAATAATTATTAGAAAGCTGATTCTTTTTGTAATACGTTCATTGGGGCCCCTGTATATCTCCAAAAAAAATCCCCAAAAATCCTACGTGGGCAAACCCCCTTTAAATTTTGAAAAAATTGCCGCCATCTTGCAGTTTTCAAAAAAATCCCAAAAAATGTGATTAGAAAGCTGGTTCTTTTTTTAATACGTTCATTGGGGCTTCCTGTTTTATCTCCAGAAAAATCACCAAAAATCATCCTTGGGGAACACCCTTCAATTTTAAAAAAAATCGCCGCCATCTTGCAGTTTAAAAAAAAGTGTCAAAATGTGATTAGAATGCTGATTCCTTTTGTAATACGTTCTTTGGGGCCCCCTGTATATCACCAGAAAATCCCCAAAAATCTACTTGGGAAACACCCTTAAATTATAAAAAAAACGCCGCCATCTTGCAGTTTTCAAAAAAAGTAGGGTCATTTCCGACACTTTTGTGACCGTTGAGAGTCAATGACAATTTGTCAACGGATTTGTCCTCTAAGAAGGTTTTATAAAACATTTAAGCCCCCATGCCTCTCGCGAAAAGTGTGGGCATACTCCGCCAGAGCCCAAAATCCAATATGGCGCCATTTGCCGCGTCTGACACTATCTTTGCGGGGGTTTTAAAACCTAAGTATCGCGTAGTATGTGGTTTTTATGGTTTTGGGGGTCGAGGAAATTCGTTTCTGAAGTCGGTTTGGCAATAAGAACAGTTTTTTTAAAAATTCAAACCCAAGATGGCCGTCGATTTGCAGCTTGGAATACCCAGTTTCTCGAAATCGTAGTAGAACTTTCATAAAGGCTCAAATGAAAGCCCTGTTTATATAATTTTGAATAACTGACAGTAGAAAAATATGTTCATTTTATAGACAAAAATTTTAGCGATTTTTAAGGAGGTGTGATAAGAGTGGTTATGGTCATGAATTGAGAGACAATGACAATTTCTCAAACGGATTTGTTCTCTAAGAAGGTTTTATCGTAAAGGTCATCATCGCTGCCACTATCGTCAACCACTATCATCTGGACAACCACGAGCTTTGAGCTGCTGGGGCAAGAGGGGGTAGGGTGTGGCACACTGGCCCGGCATTTTCCCATTTAGAATTTCCCAGCCGTGACCAATGGGGGACGGATGCTCTAGCAGCTCGTAATGGAGCTGGCAACACGCAATGTAATTCGTCCTTTGCACATGGAGATCCAACGAGTCGTCGTCAGGTGGAAGTCGGTTCGTGCCACATGGAAACTCTGGCTTGCGCTCAGGTAGCATCTGCACTTTCAGCATAGACCTTTGAGAGAACAAATGCCTTCATATTTGCTCTGACTTTGTCCTCTAGCTCCACACTTTCACCTACTCTTACAAGAGCTCTCTGGCCTCTGCTCTGAGTCATTAATTAATTCCTGAAAATACTGTTTTTTTGCCATGCCCTAAAAAACCTGATGTGTGGTCACTGCCTGTGATGACATGTAGAGGTATGATGGGACATCGGCGACCTCTGCTGACAGTAGGACATTGCAGTTGATTATTGAATGCTTGCGTTTTATCAGCAGGTCTCCTCTGAATTGGTGTGAGACATAAGCTGCTTGTACATTTACATCTGTGTCCTAGCTGTCTAGAACAACTGCTCCAGTATAATTCCCAGCTCTCAGTTTGGCATACGTTTTAAAGCAGCATTGTGTCTGCCCTTTTGGATGCTTGAAGACGTACTCGTCGCTCGTCACGCCAGTGCTCAGGTTAGTTGACGTTTTGCCCTCACAATATATGGGCAACCACTATGCAGCTGACCAATTTTTTCTTTCATCTGTTCCTTCACAAGTCTCTGCAGTCTGACCTTATTCCTGAATTGACCATCAGCTTATTGAATTCAGCAGCCCTTTTGGAAAACGGGTCTTCAGGCTTAGGGAAAACATTTGGGATTTGTAGATGTTTTGCTGTCCGTCGATCGTGCTCATCATCCTTGATGCTAAAGGGAAGGGGCTGATTTGTCGTCTAAGAGTATGATGAGACGTGCATCATCGTGGCATGAGAGAATTATCGAGCATATCTTTATCAAGGTAGTCACTCGGACTCACTCCATGGTAAAATCGAGCCGTCCGTTTCCAAGCCTCACGGTTCCTCTGGTCGGGGTGGCTAGTCCAGATCATCATATGATCATCATATGCAGCGCGATGAAAAGCACTTGAAGAAAGTAGCCGAACTGCCTAAATGGTGGTTGCAGTACTTCGATCAAAATGTGGGTAATGCAAAACTTCGTGAGAGCAGAAAGGACAGGCGACTGGAAGCTTCATCTTTACTCCCTTCAACGCATGTTATGTCACCTCCATGCAGCCCTATAAGGACTATCTATTCCTAAGTTATGGCATTTTTTTGAACTCTGCACGATTTGGGGGGCGATTTTTTCAAAATTTAAGGGTGTTCCCAAGTAGGATTTTTAGTGATTTTCTGGAAAATATACAGGGGGCCCCAATGAACGTATTCCAAAAAAATCAGCTTTCTAATCACATTTTGGCATTTTTTTTTAAAAATGCAAGATGGCGGCGATTTTTTGAAAATTTTAAAGGGGGTTGCCCACGAAAGATTTTTGGTGATTTTTTGGGAGTATACAGGGGGCCCCCAATGAAAGTATTACAAAAGAAATCAGCTTTCTAATAATTATTTCCGTCTCCAACCTTTAATTTGCCTATACTATATAGCAACATCTTATTGATGAAAATACACTTGATATGCTGATATTAAAGAAGTTAATAAATTAATTACAGAAATTTGCATATTAATATGGAAAATGGTAGTATTGAATTGAAAATAGCTAGGAAAGCTTGTTAATCTTACAGAGGGAAGTATATTATACTCCCCAAAACTAGAGGCGAGCTCTGGCAATCGTCGTCGAGGACCGGATCATTTGGTTCTATAAGAGCGTTTCTTTATTAGTCTGTTGGATGAGCCACGTCCACAAACAACTCGTTTTGTTATGCGCAGAGCGCAAGGCAATCTAAAAATGTAAATATTGTTCCGTGGTGGTATAATATGTAATTGTTATTATTTAATACAATCCAGAAATTAAAAAAGTTCGCCCCGACCGGGACTCGAACCACGGATCTCCTACATTCCAGGTGAGGGCTTAACCCCTATACCACCACAAAACCAATAAAAACTTTTTTAATTTCTGGATTGTATTTAAATAATAACAATTACACCTACGGCAGTGTTTCCCGATTAACCAAATCGAGAAATAATATGTAATGTTTATTTGTAACAAGTCATTTATAATCGATTTAAAGTTCCTGAGTTTTAGCCTTTGATAACGGTAACATAATATAGAAATTGTATCAACTGAGGATAGAACCCCAGTCTTCCGCTGTCTGAGCTGATGCCCAACCAACTGAGATTTTTATATGCGTTATTAATTCGGTCTACTAGGTACTTCTATTTTATTATTGGTGTGTGATAGCGTTGATTTAATCTATAATCATAGACAAACAGTGAAAACAGTGCGGGGACTGTGTGCATACCCAGAAATAATCAAATCTATAGTAAAGGACTACATCTAGGCTATAAATTAAAATCCGTACACTGTACAAGCAGTATTCGCATTTACTTATTCACTGACCGCATTATTTCTAGATTAAGAAAAACAATGATCGCTGCGTCACAGATCACAGATAAATCACAGATAAACGCATTGAATCTAAAAGTCCCTCCTCCCCACGACTCGAGCTCAAATCTCGCCGATGAGACTGTCCCAAGGCCGTGCATCGCGCGTTTTAATCACTCCCGACGTGTGTAAATGACAAATCATTGCTTACATTTTTGCGTATTTTCCAATCACTCACAAATTATTAAGTGTTTATAAGTAAGTTGTTTGCTTTAACATAGCAAATTCTGTAACAAAAACCTAAAAAGAACAACAAACTCGCCCGTTCTGTGTTTTCATTAGAATCATATCTTCCCGCTAGATTCTAGAAAAAACAAAAAGACAACGTAAAATATTTGGATCTAATATAAAAACTTGAAAATAAAAATTTTGACTGCTCCTTGAACTCTTTGAAATGGTAATAAAAAAAAAATTTGGACTCATCATGTTCTTTTAGTAAATTAATATAAAAAATAAAGGGTTAAAGCAATATTTGGGGTTTTTTCAGTACCCTTAAAAAGGGCAAGAAACCAAACAAAAATAAAACCCCGCCCAAGCATAATATAAGTTGCTACGCAAAAGCTTATGTACGTCATTGACCCCGCTCCCAGCCAAGGTCGACACATTAAAAAACACGGCCATCTTGATCTAAAAAAAAAATACAATTAAAAAAAAAGTAAAAATTATCCCAAATCAGCCCAAATAGTTCTAGGGCTTGGGGACAGATCTTTCCAAATCCCCGGGGAAATCAATGCTGGGAGCATGATAACATCTCAGCCCAGACATCAAGGCAGCCCCCCTTCAGCCCCCGTCTATGCGAATTTGCTCCTTGTAGAATGATTGAACGTCATGCAGTTCAAAAAATGGTGAGTTCTAGACGGCTCCGTAGTTTTGGGGAGTATCCCTTTGTGTTGTGCAACGTTGTTTTTATTTCCCTTTAAAACCTGATTCCGAGGCCTCTTGGTTTTTCTCCAAGTAGATAGCACCACACTGACAGGAATTGGAAATTGATTTTTCGACGATTGTGATACGTTCAAGGGCATGGTTTTTGTTTTATACTTCATAAATTTTCTGGAAGATTAAAAAATTTTTCGTACCCCAAAGGGAGAAAGTAAACGTTATTTTTTTGACAAGTTAGGGTAGTAATCCGAAAAAAAAATTGAAAGGGTGTTCCCTCCACTATAGTCAGCAGTGGGGGGTTGTGCATTGCAGGGCGTTGATTATGTATATAAGAATTTCACTTTCGACCCCCTCATCACGAAGTATATGAGAGCAAATTTAGGTTTTTACTACATTGCCTTGTAAGTGGTGTTGTAACCCTTTCGAAATAAAGTACATATTTTGTCATTTTAAAAAGTAGACCTTTCCATATTATTAGATAAAAATCTCTAAACGAAAAATACTTTAAAAAAAAGAATTCCGAAACAGAAAATGTGATGCTCCATTTCAAAAAATTTTAAGTTTTAACCAAATTTTTTTATGAAATAACGAAACATACAGCAAACTATGCAAGGTGGCTGTCAAATTTGGATAAGGGGATGTGTTTTTATACGGAAATTCTGAGATAAATATTTTATCACTTTATATCCCCCCCCCCCCCTCCCCGCCCCTCAGGTAAAGCCTTTATAGGCTTGCAAATTTAAAGCCGAGCAAAAAAATCAACATCTCACGGGGCAAAGTAAATTTATGTTTTAAGGTAAAGTTTAGATAAAAATGGTAAATCAATTTAAAATAAAGCAACACCCCCAACACTTGGTTTTAAAAAACACATAAAATGGGAGCATCATTAAAAATCTATGGCTTTTTTAAAAATCAACCCAGAAAAAAAAAATCTTTCCCGCGGGGTCCCGTAACGCGGTCTCCCGATTCCCCGGTCGAGTGCTTTACCCCTAAGCTACCGAGACGGAAAACTTTAACATCCAGGTTTTGGGTACATTGTATAGATCTGAATAGATTTCTGGTTTGATTTCTGTAAATTGATTACACTACAGGAGTTTCCCAATTTTGAGAAAAAACCCTCGCTATGACATTTAAAATCGTGTTTAGATGGTCTTTCAAAGGGCAGCAGAATGTCACAGTACTTTCCCTTTTATTCAGATCACAATGCACCAACAATCAGATATTTTCAAGTAAACCTTTTTCCGGTAGTTGGGGAAAAGCATTCGCCCGGGCAATGGGGAGTCCGGGGTTCGACACCCCACTGGGAGGATTTTTTTTTTTGCGTTTCATACATTTGTTGTATAGATTTTTGTTTGTTTTATAGTTAAATTTATATAAAATCTTGATTTCAACGACTTCCGGGTAATTTTAGCTTTTTTTTTAAAATTGCCCCCATATCACTATTACGTGTATGTTAAATTTGAACGTTTGTAGAGGAAGACCTCCCCGTCGGGTGCGAATTAGGGCTATTAGTTGTTATAGACCCCCGATGTTAGCACACCGCTGTTTGGGCTGCGCGGGCCCTGAGGGCACCTATAGATAACCCCCGGAAATTATTTTGAGCGAGTTTAAACCCCCTTTTTTTTTCCCCAGAAAGAAGTTATACCCACTCGTTATGACAGTTTTCTTCTGTATTACGTTTTTTGACAGTGGGGTATTTCGAAAACACCCCAACGCTGCTAGTTTTATAGGTGCCCGACCGAGTGTACTAGTGCTCGGCTTGACTGCGGTTCCCAACGAGCCCCCAATAAAATTGAATGTGTTAATGCAGAAAAGCAAAAAGTCCATTTTTGGGTCAAATTTTTTTTTTCCTGCACCCCCCTACTAAGTCGGGACTTGTGTGTTTTTCCCCCCAAAAATTTAAAAACCCCACCCCGAACCATGCAGAAAAGAAGGACTTGTGTTTTTCTCCACAAAATCATGGGTCTATGGTTCAAATTTAAATTTTGGGCCAACCAAAACCAAAAAATCCAAAATGGCTTTGTGTTCTGCTGAAATTCAAGTATGAACAAAAAAAACGGTCAATCGGTATTTCAATTTTCTGCCCAATTGACCCCAACCAAAGTTCATTTCTATAACTTTGCATTGTTTTAGTTTTTTTGCGATGAAAAACCTGTGGTGTGGCTTTTCCTTGTTTTGATTAATTTGATTCATTGTTGTAGTCGAGTGTTGGTATTTTGAAGCCAAAAAATTTTCGCCATTGACGTATGTTTTTTCCTTTTGTCCTATGGTCCATATTACTGTCTGTGTCAATGTCGGGGCCCTCCGTTTTATTTCCTCCTTTGGATAGACTCAGCGGTCTGCGCGGCATCCCCATACCCAGAGAACTACATCAAAGACACGCGAATGATTGCGCGGTTGGAGCAGGGGAGACACCCATCCATGACCTGCTCAATGGGGTGCGTAAGTGTGAAGCCCAAGACCCAAATTTTACTGAGTGGAGAAAAAAGTTTACTGTTATTTTTTTTTGTTTGTATGTTTTTTGATTCTTTGCTTTTTACCAGTCAGAAACGGGGGAATCCCAAAGGGGGGAATTTTACGATAAAAGTTAAATGTGCATATAAATCTATCTTTTTATTTTTAAGTTATTAGGTTTGGGGCAGTTCATAGAAAACAGATTATAATTAGGTACTATAGGATTTTCACCTATTTTACCGTTTAAAAGGTTGATAAAACGGTACTTGTCATTCACGGGACCCCCCCAAATTTTTGTTAATTGGCCCCCCCATCGTGTTAGTTTTTCTTATTTCTGTTAACAATAAAAAATTACAACTTGCGAGGAGTTGAATATGACTCTAGACAGGAACTTGACTCCAAAATTCAACGTTACTAGGCAGAAAATTCATTGGAAAGCTTAGTCCTAATGAGAGCAGTCTCGCGTGCAGCTGACATTTACGTTCACGGGCCCCAAATGAACCTTTAAAACCTTTAACGTCGCTATTGTAAACGAAAGTACTTTTCCATTACAGTCCTTTATATTAAAATCGACGTTAAAGGGGTTTTTAGGGGGAGTAGTTGGGTAGGCCGTGACACTCCTGGCGCAAAGTTGTAGCGGGAAAAATGTTTTGAGGCTTTGTTCGAAAAAATTTGTTTTTTTGATCCCGAAACTCAGATGGATAGATGTAAGTTTATGATTGTCTATGAAATGTTTTTCCTGAATTTTTAATTTTTTGGAGGGGTCCCGTTAATGAACAAGTACCGATAAAAATCTCAAGAGGATGTATAAAATAAATACCTGTAAACGTATCTGGAATAATGTGATTATTTCGGGAGTTTTCCGAGTCGCTGAAGTTAACGCGACGTGCGGCGCAACGTGCACTCATGTGTTGATGATTGCATCTGAACTGTTAGTAATTCATTACCTTTTTCCAAATGTGCAAGAAAGTCAATAAAAAAATTTTCCCAAAGATACCCCACCTAATTTCAAAGAATTATCCCTTTAAAAATTTTAACGGGACATAAGACCAGATCAATTTTTTTAAAATGGTATTTTTGAAGTGGTTTTTTTTTTTAGCTGTACAAAAAAAAATGAATAGATATTTTACAGAATAGAATTTAAGCGTATTTTTTTTCGGGGGGGGGGGCAAAGGGATGGTCTTAATTACACCAGAAGGTGGATTTGCAGATCGCCCAAAATTAAATTGATACTCATGCATAAAAGGTACTTCCAATAAAATCAATAAACGTCTACAATTTTAATGATAAAATGAAAACTTACAAAGCAAATTTTAAAAATAAACCCTTTTCAAATCAGTTGCCAGGATCTCATGAAGTCTTTCAGCAACGTTTTTTTACATTACATGCCGGTACGGCGGTACTGGTACAGGGTACCTATTACGGACGTGGGTTTGAATCCACTTAGTTTTTAGTCGGGAAGTTTTATGAATCTTTCTTCATTCACAGCATACAAATTGCCATTTTTGTATTTCCTGATAATGAACATGATTAGTTTTTACGTTTAAATATAATATATGAGACTGAACAAAATATGGTTTGATGTTATTAACTCAGCCACCCTACCCTCCTAGAACAGCTAACATCATCTTGTTCTAACTCGTTCGACGAGTGAGCCCGATGAGTCGAGTAGCAGTGTGAACGATCTGGCGCTACGCTGACTGAGACGCGCGCTTTCAGAGCTTCTGCAGTACATTGTGTAGTCACAGCCACACGAGGCAACTGCGACTGTGTATTGGACGGCTCATTTTCGAATATTTTACGTCACTTGTAAATCCCACCTCCAGGGCCTCTCTCAAGCTTCTCCTACCACCAACATAGGCCACTATACCGAGGTTCCGGTTGCACAGGAGTAGCTATAATATCGGTGCGATGCAGTGTCCCAGCATTTCAGTTAGAACTCGGCCCACAACTGTCATAACGACATAATTTTTTTTTTTACTTTATTCACGATAAAATTTACCAGGACTTATGTTTTGTCGATTTTCGAAATTGTATATAATATGTCTAATAAAAAATGAGAACTTGGTCAAAATTTGGAAAATTTACCTTCACTTTAGAGCTTTATAAAAAAATTACAAAAAATTTAATGGAAAAAGTACAAAACATAAGTTCTAATTTCAACATTTATCTTCAAAATAAAAATAAAATTATCAAAATCGTATGGGTAGTAACCGCTAAACTACTGAAATTCGAATGCATGTTTTGTAGCTATTTTAGGCCTTTTTAGCCCCAGCAAGTGGCGCACTCTCGCGATACGACCTTTTGAGTGACAGAATGGTTATTTATGTTCGAAATAACAATTTCATTGGCCACAGAGTAAAACTGTTCAGCTAATGCTGAACACCACTCAATGCATAATACATGTTTACTGTTTTGCTATGAACACGGCAACAGTAATACATTGTGTTCTTTGTGTAAGCTGTTATGCTTGAATCAACCATATTATTTTTCACGCTGAGCCCAATAATAAACGTACACAGCATAATCATAATCGTGCATACGATATAACTTCGAAGGAAAATGCTAAATTATAGTATGATGATGATGATGATCTGCAACGGTCATATGTTCATATTTGGATCACGCTTCGCACATGATGTGAAAATAAATTTACATTACAGCATGTAACGGAACGCAATCTTTGTTAGCCTAGTATATGATACGTGTCAAATTATAACTGTCAAAATTACTCGTTTTGGAGTCGAACCCGGATCATTCGGTTTTATCCGCGCGTTTTCTTGTTGCGCGAGATGAAGTATCCACGTCACAAAGTACTCGGATTGAATTGCGCATGGCCATTTAAAAAATGTAAAGTTAAATAGTGTTCCAGTTTGGAATCATTATGTGTTTAATTTACACGACTGTCAATACGAGATATCATAATATTGTATTATTGTCTCCGATGGGAATAGAACCCCGGCCGGTCTCCCGCTGTCCGGGCGGTCGGGGCGGATGCTCTTACCAAATGAGCATTGGAGACGGCGTCATGAATTCGGTCTATTTGGTAGTTATATTTATTATTGGCGTGTGATCAAATACAAATCGTGAACATTGTAGGCACTACACCCAAAAAAATCAGAACGTTAAAGGTCTATTCACGTCAGAAAATTTAAATCCGATCATTGTACAAGCTGTATTCGCATGGTCATATCCTCTGTGCATATAAAAGATATTAATCTAGGTTTTGTTTGTGCCTTTTAAGAACGACGTGGATCGATGCAGATCTGATTTAAAGCACTTCTGATTCTAATAAACGCAATAAATTAGTACACAGCTGCCCCCTCCCCTCGCCAGCAGAAAGCATTTCTCTTGCAATAGTAAGATATTATTCTCAAGGCCATGCATCGTGTGTAAACTGGCTCCTGACAGCGTATGCGTGACAAGTTTTAACTTTTTTTACGTGCCAATCACTCATCATTGTTATTTGTGAATATTGTCTATTGTGCCATGCAAGTACCTAACCAACATACAGATGACATAAATAGCGGATCGACGACACATTATGTAGATTTGCCACGTCATCGTCATTAGTAAATTTATCTAGATAACTTTGTCAGCTTCAAATGGTAATTTTGTCTTTCAAACTTGCTCTATCTTAGAAATTGTCTTTTGCTTTTACATGTTTTGATAATTATTATTATTGGGTGTTGAATGACCTGAGTTACCTGAAGACGGAAAAGGTTCATATAATTTCCGAAGCTAAGTTTTTAAACGGTTACTACGATGAAATCTTTTAACCATAAAACGAGAATCATTAGCGTGCAGTAAAGACCGTGGCCTAGTACAATGAAAATGTAAATAACGACCTGGAATTAACAGACAGACAATGTAAAAATATGGAAACAAATCGATTCTATATAACCTCCAAATACAAAAATTTGTAAAAACAAAACGGCAGCCAAGCTCTCCTTCAAAAGTCTTCGGCTGTGAATGCTGTGAGATAATATAGAAGTTGAGCCATAGCCAAGCATTTCATTCTTTCTCTCTAGTTTCCCATTGAAAAGAAGTCAGTCAGATCATTTCGCCTGTTAACAAACGCCAAGCCAACCATTTTCGTGGTAAAAAAGTAAAAATTTTAAACTCAAAATCATATTAAAAATTACTTGGCAATTGAATTTGGTTCATTACGAGAACTCTGGTCTTGAGCATGGGGTGGTCTGTTTTACATGGCCATACATTCATTTGTTTGAGTACCAAAATCATTTCTGGGAGGAAAATTGGTGGACTGTCAACACAAGATATCTTTATCTTACATATTATATTGTATTAAAATTGTCTCCACTGGGAATAGAACCCCGGCCGGTCTCCCGCTGTCCGGGCGGTCGGGGCGGATGCTCTTACCAAATGAGCATTGGAGACGGCGTCATGAATTCGATCTATTTGGTAGTTATATTTGATTATAATTGGCGTGTGATAGTTAAGTTTCGACATAATCAAATACAAATGGTGAACATTGTGGGCACTACCACCCCAAAAAATCAGAACGTTAAAGGTCTACTCACGTGAGAAAATCTTCATCCGATCATTGTGCAAGCAGTATTCGCACAGGCATATCCTCTGTACGTACACATGAAAGATATCAATCAAGGCTGTTGATTCTAATAAACGCAATAAATTAGTCCACAGCTGTCCCCTCCCCCTCCAGCAGCAAGCATTGCTCTGGCAATAGTAAGATATTATTCTCACACACACACACACACACTCGCGGGTGATGTCTGGTCTTTGTCGGCGAAAGTGCATGAACAGCCCATACTGGACGTAAGCGAGAAGACGCGTGACTCACACCCACTTGGTCATATAGGGTCCACCCACCCGCTATCTGTTACATTGGGTGTTTGTAAGTGTGAATCGTGAACGGAACGGTGCAAACAACGATGCATTTCAGAGTCTCAAAACTCAAAATAAACATAAGAGAATCGTTCTCGATAAACTAAAAGAGAGCGGTGAGCATCCATCAACGCGAAACCGACAGTGTTGGCCGGTGTTGGCTCGAGCGCTAAGCGCTCGACTCTGATTCGGGAGGTCCCGGGTTCAAATCCCGTTGTGACCGGCAATCCTGACTGAGGTTTATTCCGATGTTTTCCTCAGTCGTTAATGCGAATGCAAGGGATTGAGTCCTCTTAAATAGCCCTCGGACATCCCTTCACAATTGTCCTATCCGCAATATACCTATAGTTGAAGAGGGTCACACCGGTTAAATCTGATGTGTAAACCCTACAGCGGGCACCCTAAAAAAATTATTTAATTATCAACGCGAATATAGACTATTGTGTCTAGCCTATCACATTAAAACCAAATTAGTGGTTAAAAACACTGTTTTCAATTGTATTCATTAAAAGTTTTTCTGTATTGGTTTCTAATATATACGTTATAGTATGAACTCGTTGGTCGTGTGGTTAGAGGCTCTGATCCTATATGCAGAAGGTCCAGGGTTCGATTTCCGCTGTAGGCAGATTTACTGATGTGGATTCGAGTCCATCAGTTCTTAGGAATGAGTAAACAGTGACTTTATAGCAACGAGGCACATAATAAATTATAAGGTTATTTCGAATTAGCCTTGTCGGTTCTGGCGCTGACTGTACTACAGTGTCACTGTACCCACATACCCCTTTCACTAGTTGTGCTGACCAATGATCTTTGAAGGATACAACAATGTTCGCTCCCCGAAAAATAAGGGCTAGTTTGTACGGGAGGTCTCGGGTTCTGAATCCATCCCGTCACAACCGGCAATCTTGACTGAAGTTTTTTTCTTAGGTTTGTTTAGTCCAACAACAGTGTTATTGTTACGATTATAATTAGGACTATTATTCAAACCATGCACTGATTATTATTGTAGTATCGTATGCTAGCATATAATAATGCAGTTATAGCAATAATATAAAACTTGTGTCCTGACCGGGGATCTTACCCGGGTCTAGGTTATAGCAGTTGAGTGGTGTGTATCCTGTGACCAGATTGTTCTGGACTCGAACCCAAGTCGCGTCAAATTTTATTGACAATATTTTTTATGTTGATGGTCTAGCCTGTATTCAGAATAATAATAACATTATACTTATTTCAAATGTCGCGTAATGTTCTTTTGTTCTTTATTTGCAATCCCTCATTCCATAGAATAATGATCATTGCATAGAGACGAAACTAAACATTTATTGAATTATCTTTTGGATTTCCTCACATTATGTGATGGGTTCGTTAGACTCGAGATAAAACATTAGTCTGTGACTGTAAACACTTCTTTATACTTGATGGACGACACGTCATTTTTACGCCAGCTCGTGAATGGGGTTTGATCTCAGTGCGACCTTGGGCAATGTGTGAGCGCATCTCCGTCCTCTCAAACCTTTCTGCAGTACAAACAGATCCCACTGCCTCGCCGCAAAAATACGGCTCGCTATTGGAGGGACAAATTAAAAATATTTTGAGCGGAACTTCTGGGGCCCTCCCCCAACACGTCTCTCCCGCAATCCCCTCACCCATGTCCGTTTCATCTCCAAGATTATGCTTAACGCCTGTGACACCTTAAGTGAAAACTAGTAAGTAATGTAGTATAATTGTATAAACAAGTCGCGCTAGCGCGCGGCTTGAAGCCGCTACGCGGAGGGCGTGGAAAACCTCGTACTCGGAATACCTCGAAGTTGGAAAACCTCGTTGACGCGACAAAGTCGCGAATCGGTCCGCGTACGGCCGCGATACGGTAGTTTGCGGGTAAAATTTGTCGTTTATCCGAAGTCCTGGGTCAAATTTGTTTTCCGGGACACTTTCGGTACGCCGCCGGACGCTGTCCGCCGCCTCTAAGTATGGTGCAAAAGGATTTTCGAAATCGGATCATTTTTAAACCTTTTGTGTAAAATGTGTGAGAAATGTTTTCCTGGGACAAATTGTTCGAGAGACTGGTGGACTGTAATCGCCGTCCCCAGCGTGTTAAAAAAATTGACCCACTTTAACAATTTTTCGAAATTATTCGGGACGTCAAATTTTTTGGGACGCTGTTCCGGTACAAACAATTTTTGCCTTGTCCGTCCGGTTGTATCCCTAGATGGACCCGATCGGCCGAAAAATGCCGAGCTATTAAAAGAAACAATGTTTCAGTATTTCCCAAAAATGACCACCATTTAAAAGAAAATTATTCATTATTTGGGCCGTAACCTCTATGCAACCCCCTAACGCCATTGGAATCGCCCCAAAAATGACATGGCCTGAAGATATTGATGAAATGTCTTAATTTCCATTTCCAAAACACCACTTAGCCCCCCCTCCTTCACCCCCAAACAGTGTTTGATGCACTGCCTCCTAGATGTTCGTCGTAGCTCCTCGTTGGAGCCACGACGAACATCTAGGAGGCAGTGGTTTGATGTTTGACCCAAAGACATCCTATATAATTGGCTAGACCAGCAGTCGGTGGTCCACTTCCGGTACAATTAGAAGCCATCTTAAAATGACAGTTTACATGTTAATCAAATGGGAGCGATTTGTGGCCAAATAGTTCTCAAGATTGCCGCCAGGTTGACAGGTAAGCATACTAGCCTTTAACACCAAATGATTACTAAATTCCCTTATGCAATCACTTCGTATTGTTTCTTTTGTTTAATACCATGCTGCACAAGCTAAAACCATATCAAACAATCCAGTAAAATACTTTATTGCATTAAAAAAGCATAAATTAAATAAAACACCAAATCGCCATCTTGAAATGGGCCGGTTGAGTCTTCAATTTGCTACGCTCGCGCCTGTGCGGAGGTATAGGAGCCTGCTAATCTCGCCTCCTATAGGGGTTTAATATCAATGGTTTGCCCCAATGACGTAATATAAGCTAAGCGCTAGACACACAGTAGGGCCGTGGGGAGCGTGGATGTTGGAGCCATCATGATCAGGGAAAAACCCACCGCCGTCTAAATGTATCGTACCTTTAAATTTAGCAGCCTTTGTGTTAACAAGCGGTGTAAAACCAAAACCACAAGATGGCGATTTCTCGGTATTATTGAAGAAAAACAGTTTTTCTTCCGAAATCTCTCAGTTACTCCAATTTCCGAAAAAGCAATTCAAGTTTGTGGACTATTATACTATTGTTATCTGCATTAGGCTTTGAGTAATTAAAACTAGTTATTTGTGCGGAATATGTGTCTGAACAAGGTCGTACAGGTCTAGGGTTGCCTAGGAGAGGCCTAGGGCTTGTCAAACGTGTTATGTTAGCATTAATTGAATGTAGTCCTGTAGCCTAATGGAACTTAAGGCCTACACTGTTGTATTATAAATAATTTTCTACATCTGGGCCTAGGCCCGGGACGGTTTCTGATTTGTTTTATGAGAGTTATGACAACTTTTCTCGTTTTACACATAGACGCAAAATTTAAAATGTCCGCCATCTGTTTACGTATTTTCTTATCCCTTGTCGATCAAATAATGTAAGTAAGTAAGTAAGCATTGTTTATTTAGCATAATGCTATTGTATACATTGTTAGATACATTACATCAATTATATTATTCAATATATTGCTACCCACTCACTACATAGGCATACTTAAAATATATTTAGTACATTTACGTTTGAACAACGACAGGTTATTTATACATTTTATGGCCTTTGGTAGTTCATCAAATATTCTTAGACCAAAGAAAAACACAGATTTCTGCGTTGATTTTTTGTTTTTGTGTCCTGTGTCCACTGCATCTTAGTTCATTCAACTAGATGAAGTATCTATGTTGCAGTGAAATGATTTTTCCCTGATCATGATGGCTTTCTAACGTCCATGCTAGCGCTCGGTTGGAAGGATAGGAGACTGAGCGTCTAGCGCTTTGCTACGCAAAGCTTATATTACGTCATTGGTTTGACCTTGTTAAATTACTTAAAAATATAACTTCTTTGCAAATAAATTTTTCATCCACATAGCTGTGGTTATTGTTTGTTCAGATGTTTGTAGTATTTTTGTAAATGTCTGCCTGTCGAAGAAAAGTGAAACTTTTCGAAATATTGCAACATAATTAAAAAACTTATTTCCCACCTAAGAACAGTGTTAAGTTTAACTAATTTATAAATAACATTTGCCTGTTCTACTAAAGTTTCTTTTGAAGTAGTGTAATTGAAACTTCGCGGTTGGGCAACTTTCGGGTACGTCAACGCGGCGGGACTTCAGCGTTTTCCTAGTTTAATTTAAATTAATTAAAAAACAATCATCGACTTAGTCTCTAATCGCCAATCAATTTCGGAAACTGGGCTGGGAAGTAGCTGAAGAAGTGAACGGCTTGTCTGCTCTTGGAGGTATTCGGCGGATCGACATCATAGCAGTTAATTCCACTACAAGGAAGGTTTTATACTTGGCCCGACGATACGCTTTGAACACAGTAGAGATCAAGCTGAGCAAGTCAACACTGAAAAACAAGACATCTACAAATCAACAGTACCATATTATGCAGACAAATACCATGCAAATCCAGTAGTACATGTAATCGGATTGTTTGTTGGTGCAAAGGGGACAATCCCAAGTTTTTTCGGTGATTTTTGTAATACTTTTAAATTCGGAATAACACTCATTCATGACGTTTCGATGGTGGCATTCAAGGGTTCCATTTCTATTCTTAGGATCACCTTTATGGTCTTAACATGTAATTTTTAAATTGTATTATTATTACTCATTTCTTGTATTTGTATTTAAATTATAAACCTCTTGTTTAATTGTTGTTAATTGAATGAATGTTATTTTTATTCTGTGTCCTTGTGGCAGTTGTATTGGTACAACAGAGTTTTGTTTTACTTGAAAAATAAAAGTTTCTCTCTCTCTCTCTCTCTCTCTCTCTCTTTTTTCACAGAACAACAGAAAATCCGCACAACACATGGCAGCTCAATGCACCAATTACGCTCATCCAACAACGCGGCTGGACTTAAAGGGGTATTTAACCGCTAAACTCAAAAATATATTTCATTCAGGCCACCTAGTAATGAATAAGCAATCAACAGAAAAATTATTGGGGCCACCATGATCTCCCAAAAAATTGTCAAACATGACATTTTTCGAGCTAGGTCCCATCGGCAAAAATCTACCATAATAAATAAAATGTGGACGGTCTTTATGCCCCGTGACCTTGGAGGATTTTGATCCAAAAAATATTGGCTATTATTGACGTACTCTACAGCCTTTTTTGTAAATTCCCTATATTTTGTTTTGTAATTTGGGCAGGTATTTCGGTCAAAATATGTTGATTAGCTATTATAGGGTGTGATTTTGGAATGCATATGTTTGTGTGTTTGAGGGTATATTTGGGCACAGTTTCAAGACACGATGTTTTAAAGGGGCATTTTAGATTGGTACTATGTTCTAGTATCGATGTGGACCAAAAAAGAAGCAGGTTAAAGCCGATTTAAGAAATTTCCCAAAATACTAATTTTCGTAAATTTCTGGATCCAAAAAATTCAAAAATTCGTTTTAAATCACATTTACAAAAAATAATTTTTTAAACGGTCATTTAAGTGTAGTATTGTGCTATACATCACGTGGTAAAAAATATTTTTTTGGGGTTTTTAGCCCCTTTAAGCGTTTTCCTAGCTTATAAAATTAAGGTTCTGTGAGAAACTCATTACAATCGGATAAAGCATGTAGGTGTTATAAGTCAAAGAATTGTTTTAAAAAAGAAAAAAAAGAAAAATTTTGATTTTCATGAGAAATAATTTTTCGATTGCGCTTAAAAACGTAAAGTTCAGACATTTCGAAGGCCTCCACAAAATTTTATCGCAATTGGAGTATCGGTTGAGCCGGAATCGTGCTAACAGACACACAAAAATACGAACAGAAAAAAAAGAAAAAAAGAAAGAAAAACATCCCGGATTTTTTTCTCCAGTGTAGTTAAATGGAATCTTCGCTTCGCTCGCTTCGCTCGCTACGCTCATCCAACAAATTTTTTAATTATCAAAATATGTACTTAATATGTACGTCGTCTCTAATGCTTATAGTTGGTTGGAATCCACCCGGAGAGTGAAAATCCTGAGATCTATAATATACCCCGTGGAGACAATTTTTAATTTCTGTTTCGTGATAACCCACCAATGCACTTTTCAGGACTAAACAAAATTATACGAACACGTCAATCGTGTAGATGTGTGCGTGTGTCAATACAATGGATCTACTGAAACACGCGCCATCGAAATAATGGATGGTCATGTAGAATCGAACACAAAATAATTCCAAAACTGAGCCCTACTCATATTTTTATATGCACATTACAACAAACTACAATCACTGCGTGAAATGGTCACCCTATCTCGAGCGGAAAAATTGGGCAAATAAATAGCCATTTTCAAATTACATAATTTATTAGTTATGTTTTATTAAATAATGTTTCCACACAAATATTAAGTTCCATTTAAAAAAGTTAATACGGCCCAATTAAAAAATACTAATAGTATAGTAGAGTCATTTTCGACTCTTTTTGTGACCGTTGAGAGACAATGACGATTTTTCAACGGATTTGTCCTCTAAGAAGGTTTTATAAAAAATTAAGCCCCCATGCCCCTCGCGAAAGTGTGGGCATACCCCGCCAGGGCCCAAAATCCAATATGGCGGCCGTTTACCACATCTGACACTATCTTTGCAATGGTTTAGCCTAGAGTATCGCGTAGTATGTGGTTTTTATGGTTTTGAGGGTCGAGGAATTCGTTTCTGAAGTCGGTTTGGCGATTAGACCCATTTTTTAAAGCTTTGAATCCAAGATGGCCGTCGATTTGCAGCTTGGAATAGCCAGTTTTCTCGAAATCGTAGTAGAACTTTCATATAAGACTCGAATGAAAGCCCTGTTCACATAATTTTGAATAATTGACAGAAGAGCTCTCAGATAGTGCTCATAAATCTAATAATTGGTCAAAACTTCAATAATAATACGAAAATATGTGCTCCTTTTATAGACAATTTAGCGATTTTCTAAAGTGCTGTGATAAGAGTGGCTATGGCACATGAATTGAGAGACAATGACGATTTCTCAACGGATTTGTCCTCTAAGAAGGTTTTATAAAAAATTTAGCCCCCATGCCCCTCGCGAAAGTGTGGGCATACCCCGCCAGGGCCCAAAATCCAATATGGCGGCCGTTTACCACATCTGACACTATCTTTGCAATGGTTTAGCCTAGAGTATCGCGTAGTATGTGGTTTTTATGGTTTTGAGGGTCGAGGAATTCGTTTCTGAAGTCGGTTTGGCGATTAGACCCATTTTTTAAAGCTTTGAATCCAAGATGGCCGTCGATTTGCAGCTTGGAATAGCCAGTTTCTCGAAATCGTAGTAGAACTTTCATATAAGACTCGAATGAAAGCCCTGTTCACATAATTTTGAATAATTGACAGAAGAGCTCTCAGATAGTGCTCATAAATCTAATAATTGGTCAAAACTTCAATAATAATACGAAAATATGTGCTCCTTTTATAGACAATTTAGCGATTTTCTAAAGTGCTGTGATAAGAGTGGCTATGGCACATGAATTGAGAGACAATGACGATTTCTCAACGGATTTGTCCTCTAAGAAGGTTTTATAAAAAATTTAGCCCCCATGCCCCTCGCGAAAGTGTGGGCATACCCCGCCAGGGCCCAAAATCCAATATGGCGGCCGTTTACCACATCTGACACTATCTTTGCAATGGTTTAGCCTAGAGTATCGCGTAGTATGTGGTTTTTATGGTTTTGAGGGTCGAGGAATTCGTTTCTGAAGTCGGTTTGGCGATTAGACCCATTTTTTAAAGCTTTGAATCCAAGATGGCCGTCGATTTGCAGCTTGGAATAGCCAGTTTCTCGAAATCGTAGTAGAACTTTCATATAAGACTCGAATGAAAGCCCTGTTCACATAATTTTGAATAATTGACAGAAGAGCTCTCAGATAGTGCTCATAAATCTAATAATTGGTCAAAACTTCAATAATAATACGAAAATATGTGCTCCTTTTATAGACAATTTAGCGATTTTCTAAAGTGCTGTGATAAGAGTGGCTATGGCACATGAATTGAGAGACAATGACGATTTCTCAACGGATTTGTCCTCTAAGAAGGTTTTATAAAAAATTTAGCCCCCATGCCCCTCGCGAAAGTGTGGGCATACCCCGCCAGGGCCCAAAATCCAATATGGCGGCCGTTTACCACATCTGACACTATCTTTGCAATGGTTTAGCCTAGAGTATCGCGTAGTATGTGGTTTTTATGGTTTTGAGGGTCGAGGAATTCGTTTCTGAAGTCGGTTTGGCGATTAGACCCATTTTTTAAAGCTTTGAATCCAAGATGGCCGTCGATTTGCAGCTTGGAATAGCCAGTTTCTCGAAATCGTAGTAGAACTTTCATATAAGACTCGAATGAAAGCCCTGTTCACATAATTTTGAATATTTGACAGAAGAGCTCTCAGATAGTGCTCATAAATCTAATAATTGGTCAAAACTTCAATAATAATACGAAAATATGTGCTCCTTTTATAGACAATTTAGCGATTTTCTAAAGTGCTGTGATGAGAGTGGCTATGGCATATGAATCGAGAGACAATGACGCTTTCTGAACGGATTTGTCCCTCTAAGAAGGTTTTATAAAAAAATAAGCCCCCATGCCCCTCGCGAAAGTGTGGGCATACGCCGCCAGGGGCCCAAGATGCAATATGGCGGCCGTTTACGACATACGACACTATCTTTGCAGTGGTTTTGCCTAGAGTATCGCGTATTATGTGGTTTTTATGGTTTTGAGGGTCGAGGAATTCGTTTCTGAAGTCGGTTTGGCGATTAGACCCATTTTTTAAAGCTTGAATCCAAGATGGCCGTCGATTTGCAGCTTGGAATAGCCAGTTTCTCGAAATCGTAGTAGAAACTTTCATATAAGACTCGAATGAAAGCCCTGTTCAAGTAATTTTGAATAATTGACAGTAGAGCTATGACTTCTGTTTGAAGCACAACTTTCCACAATAACATCTCTTAATTAGACTACAATCATTAGTGCACTCACTACATTCACCATTACTGTTCGTCTGAATCTGTTGACTCTCCACACTCACTTCTCTCATCATCGCTGCCACTATCTTCACCTCTGTCATCTGGACAACCACGAGTTTTGAGCTGCTGGGGCAAGGGGGGTAGGGTGTGGCGCACTGGTCGGCACTTCCCATTTAGAATTTCCCAGCCATGACCAATGGGGGACGGATGATCTAGCAGCTCGTAATGGAGCTGGCAATACACAATGTAATTCGTCCTTTGCACATGGAGATCCAACGAGTCGTCATCAGGTGGGAGTCGAATCGTACTCTTGTTCTTCATTTTGGCCACTTCGAAGCTCTGGCTTGCGCGCAGGTAGCATCTGCGCTTTCAGCATAGACTTTTGAGAGGACAAATGCTTTCATATTTGCTCTGACTTCGTCCTCTAGCTCCAGACTTTCACCTACTCTTACAAGAAGCTCTCTGGCCTCTGAGTCATTGATTAATTTCTGCAATATTTGTTTTTGCCATGCCCATAGAACCCTGATGTGTGGTCACTGCCTGTAATGACATGTAGAGGGATGATGACATCGGCGACCTCTGCTGACAGTAGGGCATTGCAGTTGATCATTGAATGCTTGCGTTTTATCAGCAGGTCTCCTCTGAATTGTTGTGAGACATAAGCTGCTTGTACATATACATCTGTGTCCTCGCTGTCTAGAACAACTGCCCCAGTATAATTCCCAGCTCTCAACTTGGCATACGTTGAAAGCAGCATTGTGTCTGCTTCTGGATGCTTGAAAACGTACTCACCCGCTCGTCACACCAGTGCTCAGGTTAGTTGACGTATTGTCTTCACAATATATGACACCACTCCGAAGCTGACCAATTTTGGTTTTCATCTGTTCCTTCACAAGTCTCTGCAGTCTGACCTTATTTCCAGAATTGACCATGAGCTTATTGAATTCAGCAGCTTCTGGAAACGCGTCTTCAGGCTTAGGGAAAACATTTGGGATGTGTAGATGTTTTGCTGCCCGTCGATCGTGCTCATCATCCTTGATGCTAAAGGGAAGGTCATACTTGTCGTTTAAGAGTATGATGAGACGTGCATCAGCGTGGCGTGAGAGAATTATCGAGCATATCTTATCAAGGTAGTCACTCCAGTGGTACCTCGAGCCGTCCCGTTTCCTAGCCCCACGGTCCTCTGGTCTGGGGGTGGCTAATCGCCAGATCATCCCCATATCTACCAGACTGACGTGATCCCGTGGTTTCTCTGCAATTGGTTCTAAATTAAATATATCTAGTAACTTGCTCTTCGCAGTCTTACGCATTGAACCATCGACATTGTAGATTGAGAGCACTCCTCAGTCACTCTCCCTACAAGGGCTGTCTCAAGTTCAATTTTACCTGATCTCTCTGCAGGCTCAAACAGGGCCACTAGTCCTGACCTCTCCATCTGGGCCACTTTCATGGGTGTACTAGATGATGTACAGATCTGCTCAGTAGCGAAATTCCGCCTCTTATTTCTGTGGATGGTTGCAGTTAAAGACTTTGTTTTGGTGAAAACTCGCTCTTCCAGAAGGGTTTCAATCTGAACCTTACCATGCACAAGCGCCGTCTTGAGGTCAAGCAATAACTCTGGGGAGGCTACCAGGCCAGACTGCATTGACCTCAATGTAGGTAGCGAGATGTCAAAGGGCTCAGCACAAAAATCTTTCATGCATGCCTGCAGATCCTGAATTGCCTTCTCATCCTTCTTTATTCTCGATGGTTGGCACTCAAACATGCTTTCTATAGCGACGCTGGCATTTGAGGTTTCGATTGACAGTCGTCTTTAAACCCTTGCGACGTTTTTTGCGTTCCTTGTTGTTGAAAACAGTTGCTTCTCATTCAGCATCACAGCACTTTAGAAAATCGCTAAATTGTCTATAAAAGGAGCACATATTTTCGTATTATTATTGAAGTTTTGACCATTATTAGATTTATGAGCACTATCTGAGAGCTCTACTGTCAATTATTCAAAATTACTTGAAACAGGGCTTTCATTCGAGTCTTATATGAAAGTTTCTACTACGATTTCGAGAAACTGGCTATTCCAAGCTGCAAATCGACGGCCATCTTGGATTCAAAGCTTTAAAAAATGGGTCTATAATCGCCAAACCGACTTCAGAAACGAATTCCTCGACCCTCAAAACCATAAAAACCACATACTACGCGATACTCTAGGCTAAACCATTGCAAAGATAGTGTCAGATGTGGTAAACGGCCGCCATATTGGATTTTGGGCCCTGGCGGGGTATGCCCACACTTTCGCGAGGGGCATGGGGCTAAATTTTTTATAAAACCTTCTTAGAGGACAAATCCGTTGAGAAATCGTCATTGTCTCTCAATTCATGTGCCATAGCCACTCTTATCACAGCACTTTAGAAAATCGCTAAATTGTCTATAAAAGGAGCACATATTTTCGTATTATTATTGAGGTTTGACCAATTATTAGATTTATGAGCACTATCTGAGAGCTCTTCTGTCAATTATTCAAAATTATGTGAACAGGGCTTTCATTCGAGTCTTATATGAAAGTTCTACTACGATTTCGAGAAACTGGCTATTCCAAGCTGCAAATCGACGGCCATCTTGGATTCAAAGCTTTAAAAAATGGGTCTAATCGCCAAACCGACTTCAGAAACGAATTCCTCGACCCTCAAAACCATAAAAACCACATACTACGCGATACTCTAGGCTAAACATTGCAAAGATAGTGTCAGATGTGGTAAACGGCCGCCATATTGGATTTTGGGCCCTGGCGGGGTATGCCCACACTTTCGCGAGGGGCATGGGGGCTAAATTTTTTATAAAACCTTCTTAGAGGACAAATCCGTTGAGAAATCGTCATTGTCTCTCAACGGTCACAAAAGTGTCGAAAATGACCCTACTAGTAGACCGTATTATACATTACCGTTAGACTACGTTTAAGCATTGTTTTCCAACGAAAATAATATCGACTCTCATACATTATCTTTACGAGTATACAATATATATATGGATTGATGTAGGTTTTCGCGGCCCGTCATAGGATAAAAACAAGGATCTTGGGTAAAACCGCGTCGAAAATAAGGTGAACCAGGGCAGAACCTGGGCGTCCACCGACGTTTCGTCTGTACTACGTCAGACATTATCAAGGTTGACTCTGACTCTGCGGAGGTTGGAGTGACGTTCTGCCCCGGTTCACCTTATTTTCGACGCGGTTTTACCCAAGATCCTTGTTTTTATCATATATATTTTAACCACAAGGGAGAAACTTAACTACTGCAGAATTGCAAGCTTTAAGAAATCTCAGAGTTGACAAGGACATCATCGTTTTGGCGGCAGATAAAGGTAACTCAACAATTGTTCTTAATACAGTATATTATAAGCTTGAAATGTCAGAAATACTGTAAGATTCAGCATATCAACTAACACCAAGAGACCCTACAACTTATCTAGAAAAGACAACGAAGGGTCTAATAAAGGTATCTGGTATAGACCCTGAGATTCAAAAATATCTTATACCCAGAGAGAAATCATCAAGAGTTCCTAGGATGTATGGTCTTCCTAAAATACACAAAGCTGGAATACCGTTACGTCCTATTTTAAGCGCGATAAACTCACCAACTCAGGCTTTGTCTAGGCACTTGGCAAGAAGATTGCAACCTTACACCGAGGATGCTGAATCCTATGTTAAAAATGCAATGCATTTCATTGAGCTCGTAAAAGACATTAAAGTTCAACCAAATGACTTGCTCGTTAGCTTTAATGAAGTATCGCTCTTCACTAAGATTCCAGTGAATGAGACTTTGGATATGAACAAAAGTAACTGTGCTATGCCAAAACCAATTTTCGACTTAATCAAACACTGCATGTCAACTACTTACTTCCTATAGGACGAACAGTTTTATAAACAAATTGAAGGAGCACCTATGGGTTCACCTGTGTCTGCAGCATTAGCAAACTTTTATGTGACAAACTTTGAAGAAGAAGCTATTAAATCTTCTCTGGACAAACCGATCTTTTTTGTTTTGTTTTTGTTCCATAACCATCTCAACAGCACACATCCAAATATCCAATTTACCATTAAATTGGAAAAAGATGGTTCTCTTCCCTTCTTCGATGTCATGATCTCCAGAAGAAGTGATGGAAGTTTAGGGTATATTGTAATGGATAAGCCCTGTAGCTCGAATTGTAATCAATAAGCTGGTTTGGGGCGTAGCTTCTCGATTCTATCTCTCTCTACAGGGTCTCCATGACCAGGATCGTACGTGTTCTGTGGAATTTGGATTGGGAAGCATTCATGATAAACTAAATAAAAAACTACGATTCTCAATTTAGGGATCACTATATTTTACAACAGAACTAATCTTGCCCTTGACCTAGCTTGTGCATTCTCCCTAGTGTCCGCGAGTTTGACTCCCACTGTAAGTCCCTGAACACAGACAATTAATCAACAATCATTGCTCACCGATTTAAACTCTGTCTGGTATGAAAGTCCAGTGTCTGTCGGTTCGAACCCTCGTCCCATTGGTGTCTTCACGTCTTCTTGCTTCACTCTTCTTACTTCTTCTTTCTTCAGGTTCCAAAGCCGTTCCCCCTGTTTAGGCCACCTCTCGGTCATTATCAAGCCTCTTCCCCTGATTTTGGTATCTCTCCCCTACCACTTAGGCTCAAGACCCATCATCAGCATTGACTATCCGACCCCCACTCAACTCTCCTTATCCGAAAACCAATTAAAAGTCTTCTTTGACCCCCTCTGCCGACTCTTGGTCCTAGAGAAAGGGTCTCCTCCCCTTAATCCATTTATTAACTGTCAGCCGTTTTATATTATTAAAACGTCTGCTTTTTAGGATTTAAACAAACTTTGATACAATAACACAACTTGTTTACCTCTTGTCGATTGTTTTCAATGACATCAAATTCCAGGTATCTTTACACTAACAACTGTTGATAGTTATTACAACACCTTTAAAGCTTACTGCATTACCAGTACTTCAAAACCCATAATGAATATGAATATATAGTCCATATATACATATACATAACAATACAGTGATAGAAAACCAACTCATACAAACCGATATTTGAATGCAGCGTCACATCACTTCCCCGCACAACTGAATTCTGTGATTAATACTGTCATGAGTATTCATGTGTTTGAATTATCCCGCCCACCGGCGGTACCTTATGTTCACAGGCGGTGAGCACGGCCTCTTGTGTGTAGCCATCATGGCAGAGAGTTGTATCTCAAATTAATAAAGTTAATCAGTAACCATCCACGGTTCTAGTGTATCTTATTGAGAACTTATCAAATCATGGTGACAGAAATTAAATAACAAATCTTTTGATATATAAAACACGTATTTCCGTGATTTTTTAGTAAATAGCTCACTTTGAAAAGTGAGTTTAAGTCGGATTAACATAGGAAATCTCAACATCAAGATGACAGACTTCAACAAACCCCAGGTTCTCCAATTAAAAGGGAATCTGAGCGTAAATTGGTCCAAGTGGAGGAAGCAGTTGAAGTTTATATGATGGCAACAGGCTTCAACACAAAATCCGGAAGTACACAAAGTTGCTATGCTTATCAACCTGTTAGGTGATGATGCTCAAGATATTTTTGATAATTTCACTTACAACGAAGGAGAAACAGCTGCCCAATTTGGGGTAGTTATCTCCAAATTCGAGGGGTATTGTCTTCCTAAAAAGAAAATAGTGGTAGAAAGATTTAACTTCGCCAACGTTCTACAAAGGGAGGGTGAATCCTTTGATAGTTTTTTAACAGAGTTAAAAACAAGAGCAGGTACGTGTAACTTTGGTGATCAAAAAGACAGTTTAATTCGTGACCGAATAATCTTCGGCATAAGCAACAAGAAGCTTCAAGAACGTCTCCTTGAAGATGAGGACATAACATTAGAAAAGGCTGTTCATCTATGTAGGTCCAATGAAATCAGCAAACAACATGTAAAGATCCTACAATAGAAGGTTCAAGAAATACATGCTGTGCGTGATAAGAAGGTAGGCCAAGGCAAATCATTTTACAATGTGCATGAGGGTGATTCTAGTAGAGGGCCTCAGAGGTCTAGCCCTAAAGCAATCTTAGAATATGATTGTAAGCGTTGTGGCTTGAGGCACAAGCCACGGAGCTGCCCAGCATATAATAAGGAGTGTCTAAACTGCAAAGGCAAGGGACATTTTATTAAAATGTGCAAGTTATTAAAGAAGAAGACTCCACAGGTAAAAGAATTAGAAGTTTTCTCACCCTGTGAGTATGTTATCGAGGAGATAATGGGTAAGTCGGAGTCCACCGTGTCTACTATACATTCCTTACATAGTGAAGATGCTTGGTACAAGTCCTTGATAGTGCATGGAAAGTTAATCAAGTTTAAACTTGACACGGGTGCTCAAGTTAATGTACTCCCGTTAAAAGAGTTCAATAGCTTGCCTAAAGGAGCTCTGCTGCAAGATACTTCCACAGTATTGATGTCATTTGGCAAGTTTAAAATTAAACTTGAAGGGAAAAGTTCAGTCAAGCTATAAACATCAAAATAAAGATATTAGCCTTGACTTCATAGTCACAGAAGCTGATAGTCAACCTTTATTTAGTCTGAAAAGCTGTATTGACTTAGGTTTCATTAGAAGAACAGACAGTATTGTTGGATGAGCGAAGCGAAGACTTCAATTTCACTGACCCCCCAAAAAATTTAGCTCGGTTGTTTTTTTTTTTTTTTTTTTTTTGTTTGTTTTTTTTGTCTGTTTGTTCGCACGATTCCGGGCAAACGGCATATGCGATCTTGATGAAAATTGAAGGGGACCTTCGAAATCTCTGAACTTAGACGTGCCACGTTTTTGGGTGCAATCGAAGAAATATTTCTCATGAATATCGCACTTTTACGATTTTTTTCGATTTTTAGTGCGATATTTTCGAGACATTTGGGCCGATTGTGACCAAACGGGTAGGGCTAGAACGTTCATATTTCACATGGACATTAAGGTAATGGTGATGTATTGCTTTCTGAAAGAAAAAGTTGAAAAAGTTAGCCAGAATCTATAGAAATAAAGCTTTTAATATAAGTTTTTTGACTTTTTGTGCGATATTTTCGTGCCATTTGGGTCAATTCTGACCAAACGGGTGAGGCTACAACGTTCATATTTCACATGAACAATAAGGTAATGGTGATGTATTGCTTTCTGAAAGAAAAAGTTGGAAAAGTTAGTCAGAATCTAAAGAAATAAAGCTTTTAATATAAGTTTTTTGACTTTTAGTGCGATATTTTCGTGCCATTTGGGCCAATTCTGACCAAACGGGTGGGCCTTCAACGTTCATATTATACATGGACATTAAGGTTATGGTGATGTAGTACCTTTTAAAAGAAAAAGTTGAAAAAGTTAGCCAGAATCCATAGAAGTAAAGCTTTTAATATAAGTTTTTACGGTAAATAATACCAATTGACAGGTAACAAAAGAAATTTGACAACAATCACTTACATTGCGGAGGTAGCAAAAAAAAGCACTTGCAAAAGTAAAGATATCCCACGCAAACTAAAAACTTTAAAAAGCTCATCCATCAACGCGGCGGCGACTTTAGCGTTTTCCTAGTATGCATAATGATAAAGCAAATATTGTTGACAAATACAAAGATGTCTTCAATGGCCTTGGAGCTGTACCAGGTGAGCATCATATTGAGATTGATCCTACTATTCAGCCAGTCATTCATGCACCGCGGAAAGTTCCGTTTGGTCTACAACCCAAGTTAAAAGAGACATTGGATAAATTAGAGGAAGCAGAGGTTATAGAAAAGGTAGATCATCCAACAGATTGGGTGAACAGTCTCGTTATCACTGAGAAAAAAATGGAGACATAAGATTATGCCTCGACCCGTCAGATCTTAACCGAACTATACGCAGGGAGCACTTTAAAATCCCCACAGCAGAAGATGTTGCTAGTAATTTGACTGGCATGAAATATTTCTCAACCTTGGACATGCAACAGGGTTTTATCCAAATAAAATTAGACGAGCCAAGCTCCAACCTTTGCACTTTTCAAAGTCCATTCGGGCGCTATAAATTTAGGCGTTATCCTAACGGTATCAAATACGCACCGGAAAATTTTCAGAAGAAAGTCGTGCAGATTTTCGGAGACATACCGGGAGTCCAAGTAGTATTTGACGATTTGATCATAGCAGGTGCAACAATCGAGGAGCACGATAGGGTCTTAGATAAAGTTCTAAGGAGAGCCCAAGAATACAACATAAAATTCAATCCAGAAAAATTCCAGTTTAGAAATATCTTGGACACGAAATAACTGACCTTGGGTTAAAACCGTACGAAGAGCGCATCCGAGCCATTGTAAAGATGGATGTTCCGTCCAACAAGGAAGAACTGAGGAGGTTCCTGGGTATGGTAACCTATCTGTCTCAATTCATACCTAAGCTGTCAGAGACAACAGCTCCATTACGTTTGCTTCTTAAAGAGGGAACTGAGTGGTACTGGGATGAGCCACAGGAAAGAGCTGTTGCGATGCTGAAAAAAAATTTAACTGCAGCACCAGTTTTAAAGTTTTTCGATGAACAAGCCGATAACTCTACAAACAGATACGTCCAAAGACGGACTGGGAGCATGTTTAATTCAAGAGGGCCACCCGGTGGCATATGCCTCGAGAACTCTAACGGAAACGGAAAAAGGGTGGGCCCAAATTGAAAAATAACTATTAAGCATAGTCTTTGCCTTAGAGCGTTTTAACCAATAAACATATGGCTTTAGGGTAGAAATACATACTGACCATAAACCGTTGGAGACAATTCTGAAGAAAGAAAGACTTCAAAGACAAAGAATGATGTTGAAACTTCTGCGCTACGAAATAGATGTGGCGTATGTTCCAGGAAGATATTTATTCTTGGCTGATACGTTGTCGAGGGCGTTTTTGAGAGATTCAGTTCAAGACGACCCCGAGATGAGTGTGATTGTACATTCCGTTTAACGACATCTTGCAGTATGTCCGAAGAAGCAAGAAGAAACCCGCAGTGCCACACTCAAGGATGAAACTCTGCAACTTGTTGGAAGATACCATCAAGATGGTTGGCCGCGTTACATCCAGGATGTGAGTATTCATGCCAGACCATTCTGGAAGATACGTAGTGAGATATTAGTATCAAATGGACTGATATTCGCAGGTGAACGGTTAGTAGTTCCAGTGGAAATGCAACAGAAGATGCTTGCCTCAATCGACGAGGGACACCAAGGCATTGAAAAATGCAAGACGAAAGCTCGTTCAGTACTTTACTGGCCCGGTATGGTCCAGTAAATTGAAGAATTAGTGCAAAAATGTACTACTTGGGAAAAATTCCAAAACAAGAATTGCAAGGAACCACTCAAACCACATTCCATTCCTGAAAGACCATGGCAGAAACTAGCTTCTAACATTCTGGAATTTAAGGGTTAATCATATTTAGTAGTAATTGACTATTACTCGAAGTGGTTGCAGGTAGAACATCTGCGAGGTAAAACGGCCAGCGCTGTCATAAAGCAGCTGAAGGTGATGTTTTCAAGACATGGTATTCCCGAAATCTTTAAAGCGGATAACATGCCATACAATAGTCTAGAATTTAGGCAATGGGCACAAATATGGGATTTCCAAATCATCACATCCAGTCCGAACTACCCTCAGTCAAACGGTATGGCTGAGCGAGCAGTGCAGATTGCAAAGCGCATGTTGAAGAAAGCGGAAGAAGACAGAACAGACCATTATGTAGCATTGTTGAAATACAGGAACACACCGATACAATCTGTTAATAAGTCTCCAGCGCAGCTTTTAATGAGTTGAAGTCTACGAACCAAGCTTCCCGTAGTGAAGAGTCTATTGGTTTCTCAAGTCGTAAAACCAGCAGTGTACAAAAGCGCTAACTGGACCGTCAAAATGTTCAGAAGGCATATTATGATCGAAACGCACACCCACTTCAACCTCTAGAAGAAGGCAACAGTGTTATGGTACAGAAGAACGGAAAATGGATGAAAGCCGTTGTCAACAGGATCCATGACTCACCGAGGTCCTACATTGTGATGACGGAGGATAATGCAGTCTACAGGCGTAACAGACGAGACCTGAAGCTTTTCGCTAATCCTCCTTCTGAAATTCAACCTGAAATTCATCCATTTGAACCCTCCATAAGAACTGATCCAAGTAAACCTCCTTCTGAGTCCGTCCTAAATCAATCTCTTACAAATAACAGTTTGATTGTTCCAGGCTCTCCTAAATGCTTTGTCCCTCAGAATGATGATCAGCGTCAGCCCGAGCCCGTGATGAGAGAGCGACGTGCCAGGAAGATGCCAGTTAAATATAAAGACTATAAACTATAATCTAACGTTGCTTACTCAATTTATAATTACTAGTTTACTGTTATTTGATTCTTGTGTAATATTTAGGAAACTTGAAAAGGGAGATGTCATGAGTATTCATGTGTTTGAATTATCCCGCCCACCGGCGGTACCTTATGTTCACAGGCGGTGAGCACGGCCTCTTGTGTGTAGCCATCATGGCAGAGAGTTGTATCTCAAATTAATTGGATGAGCGAAGCGAAGACTTCAATTTCACCGACCCCCCAAAAAATTTAGCTCGGGTGTTTTTTTTTTTTTTTTTTCCGTCTGTTTGTTCGCTCTCTACCGGGCAAACGGCATATCCGATCTTGATGAAAATTTGAGGGGACCTTCGAAATCTCTGAACTTAGAGGTGTATTGTTTTTGGGCACAATCGAAGAAATATTTCTCATGAATATCGTACTTTTACGATTTTTTTCGATTTTTAGTGCGATATTTTCGTGCCATTTGGGCCGATTCTGACCAAACGGGTGGGGCTACAATGGTCATATTATACATGGACATTAAGGTTATGGTGATGTAGTACCTTATGAAACAAAAAGTTGAAAAAGTTAAACAGAATCTATAGAAATAAAGCTTTTAATAAAAGTTTTTTACGGTTTAGTGCGATATTTTCGTGCCATTTGGCCGATTCTTATCAAACGGGTGGGGCTACAACGCTCATTGGATGAGCGTAGCGAGCGTAGCGAGCGAAGCGAAGATTCCATTTCACTACACTGGAGAAAAAAATCCGGAATGTTTTTTTTTTTCTTTTTCTTTTTTTTTTTTTTTGTATTTTTGTGTGTTTGTTAACACGATTCCGGCTAAACCGATACTCCGATTGCGATGAAATTTTATGGAGGCCTTCGAAATCTCTGAACTTAGAACTGCCACGTTTTTTTAGCGCAATCGAGAAATTTTTTCTCGTAAAAATCGCAATTTTACGATTTTTTTCGATTTTTAAAAAATTCTTCGACTTATAACACCTACATGCTTTATCCGATTGTAATGATTTTTTCACAGAACCTTAATTTTATGAATTAAGATATTCGTGTAAAATTTGAGCATAATCGAAAAATTATTTCTCATGAAAATCGTAATTTTACGGGTTTTTTCTTTTTTAAAACAATTCTTTGACTTATAACACCTACATGCTTTATCCTATTGTAATGATTTTTTTACAGAACCTTCATTTCATGAATTAATATATTCGTGTTAAATTTGAGCGCAATCGAATAATTATTTCTTATGAAAATTGCAATTTTACGATTTTTTTCTTTTTTAAAAATTACGATTATTTAAAAAATTAAGTTAATTTTTTATTTAATTTTGTTTAATTAAAAAAATTGAGTTTATTTTTTATTTAATTTAATTTAATTTAAAAAATCTTCGACTAAGTAATGAATTTTTCACAGAACAACAGAAAATCCGCGTAACACATGGCAGCTCAATGCACCATATACGCTCATCCAACAACGCGGCGGGACTTAAGCGTTTTCCTAGTATTATACATGGACATTAAAGTTATGGTGATGTAGTACCTTTTGAAAGAAAAAGTTGAAAAAGTTAGCCAGAATCCATAGAAATAAAGCTTTTAATATAAGTTTTTTACGGTTTAGTGCGATATTTTCGTGCCATTTGGGCCGATTGTGACCAAACGGGTGGGGCTACAACGTTCATATTTAACATGGACATTAAGGTTATGGTGATGTAATACCTTTTGAAACAAAAAGTTGAAAAAGGTAGCCAGAATCCATAGAAATAAAGCTTTTAATATAAGTTTTTTACGGTTTAGTGCGATATTTTCGTGCTATTTGGGCCGATTATGACCAAACAGGTGGGGCTACAAACTTCATATTAAAACATGGACATTTAGGTTATGGTGATGTAGTACCTTTTGAAACAAAAAGTTGAAAAAGTTAGCCAGAATCCATAGAAATAAAGCTTTTAATATAAGTTTTTGACGGGAAATATAATACCAAGTGACAAGAAACAATAGAAACTTGACAACAATCACCTACAATGCATAGGCAGCAAAGCAAAGCACTTGCAAAAGTAACGATATCCCACGCAAACCAAAAACTGTAAAAACGCTCATCCATCAACGCGGCGGGACTTTAGCGTTTTCCTAGTAAAGTTAATCAGTAACCATCCACGGTTCTAGTGTATCTTATTGAGAACCAATCATATCTAATAAGTAGGTAGTATGTCACTGGGCAGTGGTTACGCCCCCCATTGTTCTTTTTTAACTAGGAAGCTTCGCAAACGCTTTTTTTAGTCGCGTTGATGGATGAGCTTTTTAATTATATAATTTCAAATAATAATTGGATGAGCGTAGCGAGCGTAGCGAGCGGAAGCGAAGACTTCAATTTCACTGACCCCCCAAAAAATTTAGCTCGGGTGTTTTTTTTTTTTTTTTTTTTTTTTTTTTTTTTTTTTCCGTCTGTTTGTTCGCTCGATTCCGGGCAAACGGCATATGCGATCTTGATGAAAATTTGACCCGACCTTCGTTTTCTCTGAACTTAGAGGTGTATTGTTTTTGGGTACAATCGAAGAAATATTTCTCATGAATATCGTACTTTACGATTTTTTTTTTATTTTAGTGCGATATTTTCGTGACATTTGGGCCGATTCTGACCATACGTTCATATTTCACGTGGACATTAAGATTATGGTGATGTAGTACCTTTTGAAAGAAAAGTTGAAAAAGTAAGCTAGAATCCATAGAAATAAAGGTTTTAATATTAGTTTTTCAATTTTTAGTGCGATATTTTCGTCACATTTGGGCCGATTCTGACCAAACGGGTAGGGCTACAACGTTCAGATTTCACATGGACATTAAGGTTATGGTGATGTAGTACCTTTTGAAAGAAAAAGTTGAAAAAATTAGTCAGAATCTACAGAAATAAAGGTTTTAATATGAGTTTTTTGAAGTTTATAATACCAATTAACAAATAACAATAGAAACTTGACAACAATCACCTCCACAATGCATTCAAAAAGCACTTGCAAAGGAAAAGTGCAAATAAACGCACAAAACGCAAAAAAAAACTTACAAAAAAAACGCTCATCCATCAACGCGGCGGGACTTTAGCGTTTTCCTAGTAAAAACATATTAACATGGCCCATACAAAGCAATCATTAGGTCTGTTGGATCTTTGATTGTTTGTAACAAGGCTGTGAGTAAGGTATAAAATCTCCTGTGAAGTTTTCATACAAGGCTGTGAGAAAGATCTAAAATCTATATTTTCGTGCCATTTGGGCGGATTCTGACCAAACGGGTTGGGCAACAACGTTCATATTTCACATAGACATTAAGGTAAGGGTGATGTATTGACTTTTGAAAGAAAAAGTTGATAAAAGTTAGCCAGAATCTATAGAAATAAAGTTTTTAATATTTAACACCTCAAAAAACTCAAATTAAAAACTTTATTTCTATAGATTCTGGCTAACTTTTCCAACTTTTTCATTCAAATGTCAATACATCACCATCACCTTAATGTGCATGTGAAATATGAACGTTGTAACCCCACCCGTTTGGTCAGAATCGGCCCAAATGTCACGAAAATATCGCCCTAAAAATCGAAAAAAATCGTAAAAGTACGATATTCATGAGAAATATTTTTCCGATTGTACCCAAAAACGTAGCAAGTCTAAGTTCAGAGATTTCGAAGGTCCTGTCAAATTTTCATCAAGATCGCATATGCCGTTTGCCCGGTAGAGAGCGAACAAACAGACAGAAAAACGAAAAAAAAAAAAAAAAAAAAAAAACACCCGAGCTAAATTTTTTGGGGGGTCGGTGAAATTGAAGTCTTCGCTTCGCTCATCCAATTATGCAAATTTTTTAATTGCCCAAAATTAATTATTCATATATTTAATTATTATTTTATTGAATTTAATTT
>JAMZAV010003707.1:0-64019 GCA_024449915.1 Sweltsa coloradensis | reverse complement strand
AGGTTTAGATAGTACTGGTGGTTGCCGGGAGTAGATTGTACTGGTGGTGGTCGGGAGTAGATAGTACTGGTGGTGGCCGGGAGTAGATAGTACTGGTGGTGGTCGGGAGTAGATAGTACTGGTGGTGGTCGGGAGTAGATAGTACTGGTGGTGGCCGGGAGTAGATAGTACTGGTGGTGGTCGGGAGTAGATAGTACTGGTGGTGGCCGGGAGTAGATAGTACTGGTGGTGGCCGGGAACTCGAATTGCAGTCACCTCCTCGTGGTGAGTTCTGGGTCATGTCATTTTAAAAAAGTGAAATGTGCTAAGACTGCAAAATCATGTACATAGTTATTGGAAGCTATTAAAAGGCCAAAAATGTTATGCCTACCTGTATATTTTGATCTTTTTGGTTAAATTTTGCTGCCTTTTTAATTTTTTTCAAAACTAAGGCCCTTTGCGCGAACTGAAGATCGAACAACATTAAAAAAAAAAAAAAAACGTTGATAAGCATACAAATACGCAACTTTTGAGCCCTATCAGAATTCGATTCTCGAAAAATTGACTGTTTCGCTCCACCCTTTAGTGGATAATCGGGTGTGATTTATGAACCAAACCGGGAACTGTCACTGCCAATCGACACGACTATCTATAATAGTATACATGTATCCAGTGATAGAATAATTGCAACAACGTGTAACCACTTTGTAAAATTTGTCAATTTTGGGACCGACTCGAAATCAATATTTTCGTCTAGAATATTTATTAGGGATTATTATTTTTATTCCATTGACAAATAACCAATTAAATTGTGAAATCGGTTAGAAATTGTGTTATTTACAGGGGGTAATCGAATCGGAGCCAGACGATCGTGCGCGTGTTTCTTACTCAATTAATTGACCAAACCGGGGACTGTTACTTTCAATCAACACGGCTATCCAACGTATATAACGTGCATTTCATTTTTTTCATGAAAAAATTCACAAAGGCCTTTGTATTTGTCGATTTTGGGTTCGACTTGAAATCAATATTTTCTACTAGAATATTAATAAGGGAGTTCTACAATTGTGTTGAAGAACGCCAAAGGTTTGGCAGTTCATAACAAATGCAAGCACCCATCTGAGGATGTAGACCTACTAGAAAATGTCAATAATTGCACACAAGATTGGGAAGAAGACGACCAACTTGTTTCGTCTGCTGTGGCCTTCTTCACTGCCGAGGAGTGGCCCGATCCAGTGCTCCTCGGCATTCATTTACTGCCGTGGGGGAATATTGCAAAAGAAACGATAACTAGACAATTAATTAATTTATTAATTAAACTGTGTTCTTTTTCGTATATAGAAGCAGATCAATAGTTATCATTTTTATTAATGTACTAGGGCCTACATAATGTGCAAATCTGACTTTGTGCCTACATTTTGGCAGACAACTTTGCTTACTTCAGCAATATTTTTATAAAACTTACCAAACAAACCAAAATCAAATATCAATTATAAGCCAACGTGGTATTAACAAAATAAATATTATTTCGACTGGTGCCGGTGCGGATCCAAAACAATCTTCTAGAGTTTTGATCTAACCAAGTCATTTTCTCAAACGGTTTGGAAAAGTCAATACTTGGAGCGAATTTGTTTTGGATACATTGTTATGTGTAGAAAAGGGAGAAACAATTTGGGGATACGTAAATCCAGATGCAGTAAGCGATTGTGACCACACAAGGTCGATACGCCAACAAAGGACCTAGAGTGACAATACAAGAATGTATAAGTCACTACTCGGTGGAACATCCAAAACAACTGAGTATTACTTGTTACAATACCAACAGGTGTCATTAAGTGACGATTATTTAATTAGACATTAGTAAAAAGGCAAGTAAATCACTTAAGATAAAATCAGAGGTGGATTTAGCATCCCCGGCAGGGATACCTTTCAGTAAAACAGAGCCAGGGATGAAATTACCAGAGGGGGGAAATCCCCCTCATCCCCCCCGTCAATTCGCACCCTGGGTGCCGGTATCCAAAATACACTCTACGATTTTGTTCAACCCAAGTCTATTTTCACTAACATTTTCAAAAGTTTCAATACTTGTGAGAAATTGTTTGGATACATTGTTTTCGTGTTGAAACAGGGAGAAACAATTCAGATACGTAAATCACAGTTCAGTTCGCTTGTGCACCACACCCAAGTCCCGATACGCAACAAAACGGTACATGACAATACAAGAATGTATAAGTACACTACTGGTGGAACCACCATGAACAACTTGATTACTTGTTACAATACCAACAGGTGCTCATTAAGTTGAATTATTTAATTATGACAATTAGTTAAAAGGCCAAAGTAAATCACTTAAGATCAAATTAGGTATTACGTAGTATAGTTTTAAAAAATCTAAATAATAGAACATTCTTGATAAGCCGAAGCCACTTTTTACCAATATGTATTTATTTATGAATGACTAATAAGAAAAAATGCAGCAAATACAAAAATGAGTTTTGAATAGAGAAAGAAAACACACAGATCGTAAGTGTTGCCACAACAACAGATCTTAATAATTAAACCTCATTTCTTTGAACAAAAATTACAAAACACAAATAATGAATGTTGGCTTAAGTAACAGATCCTTTTAAGGCTGTATCACCTCTGGCCGATAATTTGAAAGTCGAAGAAACATGTCTGAAAAGTTTGCTGAATGAAAGAAGGCCTTTAAAATAACAGAAAAAAATGTGAGTTTTTTGGGGCGGGACATAACCTCACTTTTGGAAATTAGATTTAGATTTTTGGACAAAAGTGTAATATACAAGACTAGTTCAAAATTAAATTTTGAGAATCGGTTTTCTGGACATAGTTTCTAAACACATTTAGCTTTAACTTGACTATAGCTAAAATAGTTTTCTGAAAATAACAGTTGGTGTACGAATTTTTTTGTCAAACGGTACAAATACGAGTTTTTGTTTTAGAATACTGTCCTGTTATAGTAAGCTCGGTGACAAAGTATAACATAAACAAATTGGAGTTGGCCCAAAACAGGGCATTGCATATTATATTCAAGGGTGGTCTCAAACTATCAGAAGTTCGTAAACAGTATTTTATACCCACAATGCAATCGCGCCTCGATTTTCTCACAATTAGGGCATACGACATGATCAACGCCACTCACAATAAATATCCAGCATTTTTTTTATATACAAATTTATTTTATTGTCATAGAACATAGAACATACATGACTCATACAACATAGCAAAATTGTACAAATAAATAATTAATGTTACATAGGCCTACAGAAATAAATCTAACAAGAATATAATCAAAAAACCCACAAAGCCTGAAAAGGCTTAACTGTGGGGTAAAGACAATTTATAAATTATTTAAGATGGTGACAATACAGAGAACGGAACATATAACCAAAATAAACATGAAAAACATGTATGTATACATACTATGGTTGCATGACATATTCAGTAAATTTGTGAAATCCAAAAAATTACAGAAAAAGAACAAAGAGCTTAGAAAAATAAATAAATAAATCGGAAAACATTGTCAAAAGGTGTCAGAAAGAAGATAAGATTTTAGTTCAGTTTTAATTTTTGAAATGTTAGACAAGGTTTTCAGTGAGGAGGGCATCAAGTTGAACGTAGAAGGAACCGAGTAAGAAAGTGAACGTTGGCCATATTTGTTGTTAAAATTGGGAATTTTGAATGCCCCCGCCACTTTTAGCCTTGTATCCTTGCATGAGTCTAACGGAATCTTGAAATCTGATTTAAAATAGAAGTGTAATATAAATCTATATATAAACAATGAAGATATTGGCAGCACATTACAAAAAGAAAATATTTGTTTACGGGAGAGTTCAGAATCGGTTTTAAAGTCACACATTACCATTTTTAACATTTTTATTTGTAAATCTTCAACCCTTTGAATGTGACACCGCGAAGCATTGCCCCAAGCTAAAATGCCATACAACCGGCAAAGTCAATCTGCGCTCTCGCATTAACAATAGTCTCTTTGTACCTCGAGTAAATAAAGAAAAACCTGGAGAAGGATCTTTAAAATACAGGTTACCAATCATCTGGATTCTGGAATAAGTTACCAGCAGCACTTAGGACCTTAGGACTTTAAGAAGGATGTGGAGTACATGACGTATGACTATGAGTTTTGAAATATGTGACCTTGTGTATCCTTAATATTGTAATCAGTTATTATTCCACTATTAATAACACTAAAATTAGTTAACTTCGTATGTCCGACTGTACGTTTACAGCCAAATTATTGTAAAAGTCTACTAATTCCTGTTCGACGTTACAGTTTTTTACTTTTAGATTAGTCACTAAGTTTATAATAATTATAATATTATTATTACTACTATTATTAATTCACATTTTAAACTTTCGCGGCCCGTTAATATTAAATCAAAGGTGTGTGAGTTTCGGGTTATTTCGCCGCGTCGCGAGTAAACATTATATGTACCTCGACGTTTCGTTACCTCTGTGGGTAACATATTCATGAGAACTGAGGTTGATTAGTTTGTTTCAGCCTCAGCCGAGCACTCCTCCGTGACGGTGTCTTCTGATTGGCTGGGGTGGCACACGTGGTGGAGTGGGGGTAGTTTTCTCCCCTGGTTGTTGTTGTTGTAGTTCCTTGTGGCGTCGGGATGCTAATTTGGCCATGCTCAAAGCCTCCAACCCAGACAGGCGAGTGTTGATGACGTCATGACGCACTCCAACCCAGACAGGCGAGTGTTGATGACGTCATGACGCACTCCAACCCAGACAGGCGAGTGTTGATGACGTCATGACGCAGATCCAAGCTCGCGGCTCATTTACTAGACGCATGCAGAACACAGTTACAGCCAGGTAGGCCTAAATTACATCGCCAATGGCTTCATTTCTTCTAGCATTCTTGCAACATATTTTACATTAGCTTTGCTGTTTTTCTGAAATATTATTGCATTATATCTATTTTATTCACATAAAACTGTAAATTAATTTATCATCACTAGCAGCCCCATACTGCCCCATTGTACTTGGCATAGCGTTCTTGTAGTTGCAAGCTTTCAAGTTCCAACAATGTTCAAACAGTCAAACTAGCCCTATGTAGCGTCTTTTAATTTCTTTGCTGTTTCCCTTTCATATTATTAATTTTCTTTGTCTCCAACATTCTCATAAATGCGCGTGTGTTCTTGTAGCTTGATTTAGCGTCGCATTGTACTTGTATGACGTGGGTAGAGGTAACCCTATGATAGTATGCTTTCAACGACCTTTACAATAGCCCAGAGCTTGGATTAATATTCTTAGGTTTGCTTATATTCGTGTTGTTTTCAACAATACATTGTTTTTTGGATGAGCGAAGCGAAGACTTCAATTTCACTGACCCCCAAAAAATGTAGCTCGGGTGTTTTTGTTTGTTTTTTTGTTTTTTTGTCCGTTTGTTAACTCTCTACCAGGCAAATGGCATATCCGATCTTGATGAAAATTGGAGGGGACAAGTAACTATAGAAACATGACAACAATCACCTACAATGCGTACAAAAAGCAAGTCTTTGGGCCTCCAGATATTTGACATTCTAATTACCATAGCATTTAGTACTAATTTAAATGATTTTGCAATGGAACTTAAAAGTAAAGAGATCCCACTCATACTAAATACTTAAAAAAGCTCATCCATCAAAGCGACTAAAAAAAGCGTTTGCGAAGCTTCCTAGTATAATTAATTTCGTGGCTTTATATTCAACCGAATTGTGGGCTCTGCTTTATGTTTGGTAGGGCCTACATGAATCAGGCCTTCATTTGAACGGTTCGTGAGAAGTATGGCTCAGTAGGATAGTTTGTATTGTTAGCAAATTTAATGTTTAAAATTTGAGAAAGAGTTTTCTTGAGAAATGTAGCTTTCCAAAAATGTTACTGCATCGTGCCATCCTCCCAATCATTTTCCTGTACGCCTCTGCCTACAAGGTCACCTTCCCTACCTGCAACCATCCTAGGTTCATGTCCTGGTGTGGCCAATATTATTGTCTAAGCATATTCGCAAGTCCCTTTCGCCTTGACCATGCCTTGACGATCCTCTTGTTGGAACAATGTAATCTAGTAATATACATCAGCCTGGTTTTTCAAATGTGTGGCAGCACATTTTATGAACCACTCAGTTTTTGTGAACTAACTAAATCCTGCTCAGGGCCGTTTTAAGGGGGGGGGGCCTTTAGGGGCTGCAGCCCCCGGCCTCGCTCTCGTGGCGGCCTCATTATTTCACCTCCGCCTGCAGTTTTTTTCCATGTAAATTATAATATTTTTGCTAATGTAATTTTTGTAACTTGTAACAAATAATATCCCTAGTGGAATATTTTAGCGTTCCTATAATTTATAAGCGTGGGGTTAAAAGACGTAGCATGTAGATACGTTTACAACCCGGCCTAAATCGCGAGGAACATTATACGTAGATGGCGCTTGGCCTTGGTCGGCACTCGGCTGAGTCATAGTGGCTGACTCGCTCACCAACAACTGTCCTACGATGATCAGATTGCTGCCGAAAATTTAGTAATTTTCTACCCAAATGATCTCGACGCTGCATTTCCTAATGAACTGAAACAGTTTTGCTGTTACATTAATAAACATGCAGATCTAAATAATAATAACGCTCAAGCAATTCTCAAACACATCGTATAAAACGATCTTGAAAATACATTTCCGTATGTATATATTGCCTTACGTTTGTATCTAACTATACCAGTGGCTAATTGTGAAGCTGAACGTTCATTTTCTAAATTGAGTTTGATCAAAAACCGCTTGCGCACAACAATGGGTGAAAATAAACTCAATTCACTTGTCCTATAATGTCCATCGAAAATGACGTTTTTCGGCGACTGTCGTTTGAAAAGACAGTAGAAGAATTTGCATCAACAAAATGTAGAAAGAAGTATTTTTAGGTTGTGTTCCGTAAAGGCGACCGGTCGACCATTCTGGGCTCGACTGGGGATTGTTATTTTCATTGTTTCACTCAACGTCTGATTGTTGGGGACTGCCTTGGCTACGGAATGGTGCGTGCTTCTACAAGGCCGTGTTTTTATGAAAATTGTGATATCTCGTTAAAATATTACATAAATCATATCATTTTACTAAATAAATGAATGATTTGAATGAATGAATGATTAATTTATTGTGTACCCATGTGAATTACAGGAACATTCTCGGTAGTGGACATAATTCCATGATTTTCAATTATATAATTTGAAATAACCGCGCTTTCCTCAAAGACCTGCCCACGACCGGAATAAAACTCTGGGCTTCTTGGTCTCGACCACAACAGTCAAAAACAACTACGCATCGCATACGTTCTTGCAAATCTGATCTATCATTGGTGCAAATTGTTTTACTTTAATTTCATTGGTCGCATACTGGTCGTTCTGGTCGTCTTTGCGGAACACAACCTTAGTGTATCAAGAACTGAACTGAATGACTTCTGTATACCATACCCCTCCGTAAGTGTAAAATTCTGTTGAAATATTTCTAGGTATAATTACAACAGCTATTTATAGAGTAATAATCATTCTAATAAATTTAAACTTGGAACTACATAGAATAGAACAATCAGTAGCCGGTTTGAAACTAGCCGCTCTTCAACTCTCCACAGTTTGTTTTCGGGGAGTATTATAGTCAACAGATTAAGTTAATAAAACGGCCTCAAAAAAATTCCCCCGGCCTCCAAATCTCTCCATTTACATTTCACATTTGTTTTCTCCAGCGTTTTCTGTTGGTTTTTCTAATGTTTGAATCTCGCGCGAGATCCGGAAGCGCCCTCTACCTTTACCGAGCTACGATCACTACGCTACACAGGCGGTGCTGTGTTATCCAGTTGCTGTCTGAACTGCGGTTTGCTCCTGCCCGCCGGCGCCAGAACAGCTGTGTCAGGTTGACACTTGACAGGAAGCGTCGAGACTCTCGCGTTGAACGAGAGGGCGTATCGCTTTAACCGAGACGGTTGTTCTGTCGCCTACTGGAACGAAAAGGAAGGTCTTTTCTTGTTATGTCTGGTTGGCGACGGACGTGTCGGACGTGTCTACCTGGACTTGAAGAAATCGAGCATGGTTGTACAGTTTCTGAATTTTACATCGCTGTGATGTGAATAGTTTTCCCAGTTGCTGGTAAGCTTTTTTTGTTACTCTTGTGAACGAGGTTGCCTAGTAGGGTTTGGACTACATTTTATGTTTATAGGAATACAGTTTGTCTCTTCCAATGTCGGTCGAGACGTGAAGATTTCCATGGACGTAGTTGTCCTCCATCTTGTTACAGGTTCGAGCATGGATTCCAGTGGGATCGTGATTTGTTGTGGATGTTTCTCTTGCAGGCTAGGGGCCTACTGGTTTCGTACGCATGATTACGTTTCAGTTTTCTATTGTAATGATTACCTATCTTGTGATTTGTTCTCATGTTAGAATTGACCATTATAACTCCGATTTAGAAAACTAATCTCTACACCCTCTTAATTGGGGCTAGGCCTACCTAACTAGCTAGGCCTAGGCCCTAGCCCCTAGGCCCTACTTCAGGTTGAATGAACACGCTTTACCATTTACATATCACTTTGGCCAAGGTCTGGCCTTCTGCTAATCTTATTTCTTGTGTGATTAATTAATGTATATTGCTGATGTGTTTTGCACATGAATATTGAGGCTTAGGCAGGCTAGGGCCTAGGGTGATAATTTGACTAATGAGTCCATGGTTTGGTGATTTCTCGCTGCTGTTATTATTTGTTTCACACATCATCGGATCCATGTGACCGATTATATTACCGGAGTCTAGGCCTATATTGAATTCTTAGGTTCAACTAGTTTTCTGTTGCTTGCCGCGTCCGCCGACCGTGTTGCTGTCGCACTTCGGGTCAAGTCGCGTGTGAAATGCTGCCCATTAAACACATACGTGTAGGCCTAGGCTATTGTGGAGCTCCAAGGAATACTAGGCCTAAAATGGGTGCTAGTTTTTTCGGTACTTCTGTACTTGGCGGGTCCCAACTTTTATACACTAACGGAAAGGATTTCGGGTGCGCTCTTTTCGATTGTATCCTAGAACTAGTAGCGCGGCGCACTGTAGCCAGCGGAAAGTTCGGCTTAGGCCGCGTTCCCACAAATTGGTTTAGTTACAAGGGGATAGGAAATACGTGTTAAATTGTTTACGTTTTTGTCCTAAGAAATTGTTATAACAAAACCATAATTCTTATGACGGACCAATCAGACGTTTTGTTATTTATACGGCGACCAATGAAAAGGAGTAACTTCATTATGACAGGCCACTGAAACATTACTAACCAATCAGGATATCGGATTTCTTGTTACCATAACAACCAATAACAATTTCTTAAGACTAAACCAAAGTTATGGGAACGCGGCCTAACCTCACGAAAGTAGTTTTGTAGGTAACGGAAAGGATTTCGGGTAGGCCTATGTATGTTTTCATTGAAAAAAAAATGTTGGGACCCGCCAAGTACAGAAGTGCCATTTTTTCGAGTCAAGTGTTTAATGATGTCTGAAATTTCCCAATCCAAATGCCATCTAGGCCCTACCCAAACACTCTTTAATAATTATCGCTTTACTGATTCCCTCAATAAATAACATTTTGAAACACGCTCTCATGCCAGGCCTTGCCGCCGAGGCCGTAATGTAGGCCTAGAGCCTAGTAAAGTTGTCTCTTTGCTTTCGCATTTGTTTTAGGCCCTACTTCCGACAATAATACCTCCCTTCTATATTGATCATGATTATTTCAAATTCCTAGGCCCTAGACCAATTCTCATGACTAAAGTTTCACTTTAAAACGTAATTTCATTGCCTTTTTCTTACGTCCAACAGTACCTAGGCCTACACTTTGTAACGTAATAATGGGCCTACTTTATTGTTCCGATAAGACAAGGTTGCAACCTGGGCACTTCTTCGGTTGGTATGGACCAGTTTTTTAACACTGATATTAGGGGAAAAGCCTAGGTTAGGGGGAGGAGGGGGCGCGGAGTGTAGTAATAATACTGATGAATATAGGCCTAAGGTTTTTAAGCATAAGCCCGCTTTAAGGACTTAGGCTAGTTATTGGTTCATAGCAGTTGTCGTAAAAGATTGCCCGACTGAAATTTTGTTGAATCGCGCTAGACATAGTTTTGTATTAGGCCTAATGTTCTTCACCTTCTTATATATCTAAACCAGATTATTTTTGTAACGAAACAACTGGATTGGCAAAACTTGATCTATGGACTTCAAGTGCTTGCTAGCCAGGCTCCGCTAGTCATTTTCTAAGTCGAGCGTATCTCCACTACTTCGTGTTCTCTCTAGGGCTGTGCAAATAAGTGAAAATACCTCCCCCGGGTAGGTTACCGGTCCGTCTTACGGTCGGGTACCCAAAATTACGAAATTGTAATTTTTAAATAGCCTAAGCAAGTGAAAAGAAATCAAAATGTTTCTACAGTCTGTGATGTCGCTCACTCGAGCTAATTAATGCTAATTAATGACGAATCGCTTACTGCCGCCGCTGACGAGTGAAAGACTGACTGGCAGCGGTGGTAATTGAGTGAAAGTCAACTCAAACCAGTCGGCCTATCTGACGGCTCATTTCATTACCAGGGTTATTACCAACAGACAGGTACCAGTCACAGGCCTAGTTCTCTCGCCATCCGCGGTGACGCAGAACAACATAAGAGCATCTGGCTGAATCGTGTGGGTTCGCGCTAGGACCAGAGTCAAAACTGGAGAGCCTAGATAAGCTAACACCAGACAGTGCTTCCGGCCGCCATGTTTCTACTGGAGAGCTTAGATAAGCTAACACCAGACAGTGCTTCCGGCCGCCATGTTTCTGCCAAATAATTTGTTAGTTTCGTCAACTGCTGTAAAAGTAAACAAATTTGGCTTGAAACAGACATAAAAATGTTGGTCTGTTGTAGGCCACATTTTTTTTCAAGTCTGTTTTAAGCCACATTCGTTCACTTTACGACAGCTGAGGTAACTAAAAAATTGAGTGTCAAAAACATGGCGGGCTGAAGTATTGTATGGCCATTCTCTGGTGTTAGCTTATCTAGGTTCTTTGGTTTGTAGTGGTTTGTAGCACTGGATTCTAGCTCTGTTATTGGCTAGGGTCATCTCGATTCCATCCAATTGCGACGCTCGGTGAGTTTGGAAGATGGAACTAACATATAAAATGGTAAGCTACGCGAACTACGATATTAAAATACAAAGAAAGTGCTTAAATGGAATATTCTCCGGCATTCTTTCTTCACGATCGTTTATCGGAAATATTAATGATATAGGCCTAGACGCAACTAAACCAATACAGTACCCTATGCTTATTTTCGACGCCGTGTATTCACGTTCCCTGATTCCCGCATACAAGACAATGTATTATGGCTGTTATATAGATAAAATGTAACAAATGTATGCCATGTAATGAAACTGCTAAATAAACTGAGCTGAACTGAAGTAGGCCTATCTTTATTATAATTTGAAACTTTTACACCCAGTTGAGAACATACAAAGATTCAGAAATTGAATACAGTTAGCACGGAGACTAGTGCCTACTGCCTAGGCATATTTTTTGCTGTCACAGTACACACGTAGTAGGCCTAGGTTGTTTTAGGCGTAGCATCTGCATAGGTCATCAATGATGTGACGCTTGGGCCTAGGCCTAGGGCTAGCCCAAATAGGGACTCAGTCTAATAGTCAATAAAATAAGAAAAATGCTTGCCAGATTCATCAAGTTATAATGAAATGCCTTTTGTAACAGAACATTTTTAGGGTAATTGATCAATTTTCATGATTTTTTCTTTTTTCTTCATTTTCTGTTCTCAAAATCACTGCTACTATTTAGGCCTACACACTATTGCTGCCAACCTTGTTACCAGTGTTTGTTTTGGATGATCATGCATTTACATTACCAGATTCAGATTTAGCATGCTTTTATTCAACTTCAGTGATAATACATAACATAGAAAAACAAAACAATGATTTACATATATTTACAGATAATGAAAATCTTTAGGGTAGGCCCTCCCTACCTTCTACGTAAATTGGGTAATACTATTTATTTCCGGAAGCTGTTTTACTGACGAATATCGGTCATTTGTTATTATTATCCTAACCGGCAGGGCCTTGACTGGTACCCACCCGTTGATAATAACCCAGGTAATGGAATTAGCCATCGGGTTTCCGCTTAATTATTATCGCCGCCGCCAGTCAGTATTTCACTCATTCCCTCGGCCGTAGCATTCCAACTGAAACCAACTACAGTCGCTCCAGATGCCCCTCCACCCTCTCCACCTTACGGTACTGATCTATCTAGGTGCCCGTTAGGGCGCCGCAGCCAAGCCGGGTGCGCTACACACTCGAGCACCTTATACAGCAAGCAGAACTGGGGTGATTTCGGGGTGTTACCCAGCCGTCATGAAATGTGATGTGAACTTGAAAACTATCACAATCAAGGGGATTTAAGTACCTGACAACACATGCCAAATTTGGTTAGGTACGAGCATTCCTTCTTGGTGAAAAAGTAGCTTGAAACACGCTCAAAATCACTATAAGCCTTCAAGGATGTTCTAAGCTACTACTACTACTGCTGCTACTACTATTACTACTACTAGGCCTACTATTACTACGGTCTAATTCGTCAGTTTCAATTGGCCAGCGATTCTGACCAAACTGGTGTGGCTATAACGTTCATATTTTACATGGACATTAAGGTAATAGTGAAATAGTGTCTTTTGAAAGAAGAAGTTGAAAACGTTTGCTGAAAGGCTTCCAAATAAAGGTTTTAATATAAGCCTTATACAGGCATACAATCATCAAGTAGGGCTAACTATAGTTACTTGACAATGATCGGTTGATCGCCTACAGGGGCTACATTGTTTACAAAAAGCCAGTCTTTGGACCACTAGATTTTACATTCTATTGTTAATTGGTTGGTAGGCCTAATACCGTAGCAATTAAATCAACTTTGATAACATTATTATATTTTAACTAATAGTTTTGCAATGGAACTTGAAAAAGTAATGAGATCACACACATAACAATAACTTGTAAGCGGCAGCGATTTAGCCGCGGTCGTTAAACCAGTTCTCACTCAAACACTGTAGTTAAGCAACATCGTGCGTGGTCAGGGGTTGAGTGGGTGACCGCCCTGCCCTGAAATACACGTATATAGCTGGCTAGAGCAGACTAGGGTTCGAAAGCTTGTGTGACAGCTTCGTTCTCCTTGACCCCGTCTGCTCGGCAGTCCGGGTTAGTGGAGGAACCTATACGACTGTCAAGGTTTCACCGTCCTTTTGGATGGGATGTAAAGCCGTTGGTCCCCTTGGTACTTTTCGAAAGGAGTAGGCTATGTGCCGGTACCGGGTTTCCCCTCCTCCCTTCTCTATTAAATTTGCACTAGTGGATTACATTATCCGTTGCAAATAGAGACTAAATAAATAAATAAATACAGCCAAACCTTACACACTCAAAAGGAATGAGATCTAAAAAAAGGGCCAATCTCATCTACCCTTCCACATTTGCGCATTCTTAATTCATAAACGTACAGTGTTCCGTAACAGCATCCTTGAAAAGCTTGGCAAAATAGAATTTGCATGATATTACGTTTAAATTAATAAGAAAAAAAGAACTTGGATGAACTATTACGTTTAAATTAATAATTGTTAATTCTATTTTGCCAAGCTTTCCAAGGATGCTGTTACGGGACACTGAACGTTTATGAGTTAAGAATGCTCAAATGTGGAAGGGTAGATGAGCTTGGCCCTTTTTTAGATCTCATTTCTTTTGAGTGTGTAAGGTTTGGCTGTATTTTTACAAGTTTTTGTTATGTGTGTTACATTATTTCACAACATTTCCACCCTCCAATGATTTCAAACTAGCTCGGCCGTCCGCAGTGGCACTTACAGTAGGATACTGGTCCAAAGTGTACAATAAGATTGTGGTTGTGGGTTCGAATCCCGCTTAAGACGTGTTTTTATGTAAAGTCCTTCAATCTCATGCCAGCGGTTTAGCCGAGCTTGTTTAACCAGTTCCCACTCGAACACCGAAGTTAAGCAGCCTTCGGCCGTGGTCAGGGGTAGAGTGGGTGACCGCTCTGCCCTGAGACACACTTATAGCGCTGGTTAGAGCAGATGAATGGTTCGAGAGCTAGTGTAACGGCCTCGTTCTCCTCGACGTCTGCTCATCAGTCCGGGTTAGTGGAGGAACCTACATGACTGTCAAGGTTACACCGTCCTTTCGGATGAGACGTTAAGCCGTTGGTCCCCTTGGTACTTTTCGAAAAGGAGTAGGCTACGTGCCGGTACCGGGTTTCCCCTTCTCCCTTCTGTTCATACTTCATCCTCATTTATCACCACTCATCGCCTTGATTAGCCAAAGTGCATTAATATGAGACGTTAAGAGTCTACTATAGCTATTTGAAACTTTTTTGGGAACTATTCCTGCTTCTAGTTGTCATCCAATTGATATGCAATTTTGCATTATTGTCAAGAAAGGATATGATCACTCTTCTATAGTAAAAGATTACTAAACATTGCTAAGCATTACGCACAAATAAATTCCGAAATTTATTAATTTCGATGATTTTACAAAAATGCAAAATCCAAAAAATACATTTAATTTATTTAGTTTTTTTGTGATTGTTTAAAAAAAACTGTGCCACTATAGAAGACTAGTCAGGCCTAGGCTATAACATGACCATAAGCTATGTGCAAAGTCTGATAACAATCTAATAAAAAATGGCTTTGACAGGAAGAGTTCCAGAAAAAAATCACTACTATTGCAGACTCTTATGCAATATCCAATCAATCCAATCTCATCTATCGGCACTCATCGTCTCAAATAGCAATATTGCATTAATAGAGACGTAGGCAACAATGAAATCAAATTCAACCCAACTCCCCCGGACTCTTCTTGCTGCCCCAGCCTTACGTTACACTTTCCCTAAATCTCTGCACCCCCCCCCCCCCCCTCAAATGCAGACCCCATTCTTCTGGCCAATACTAAAACCTTGACCACTTACTTCTTACTTAAGACTTCAGTTCGCCTACATGGAATTTTTTATTTTTTTGTTGCTATTTACCGTATAGGCCTATCAATCAAATATCTGAAAACTCTTCCAAGTGCTATAATTTTAAACTCAATGTATGTTCATATTTTTTTATTAGTTTATCATAGTAGTAACAGAGGCCTAGTAGACTCTAAAAATGTAAACTTTATTATTTATTTTCATGCTAATATTTCTTATTTTTCCTTTTCAATCAGATGGATTCCGTGGAGGGCATCTATACACAGAAAGTGATCAAGTCTTGGACGTACTCTGTCCTCGAGACCGAACGTCTTCTCTGCGATCCGTGCGGACCTGCAGCTTACCTCGGACTCCTGGTCAGCGTCACCAGCATCTTAGTGCCCTGGTGAGTGAACTATGCAAACATTTATACAACCTAATAGCAAAGAAAATGGTAGGCCTCTGGTTAGTGACTAGCTAGCTTTGCTGTCAGCTTTCCTTTATTATTTCAGTTGTTTTAATTTTTTAAAGGACTTATACACAACATTAAAATGTATCTATATAGTCTTTATTGAAATTAAATTACTACAAATGAATATGGATGCCCAACGATATGAAAATCCATTATCGATATCGAAAAAAATGGCCAAACGATATCGATATTTTCCCTCCATTTTTTAATATTGTTTCCATGGCAGTTCCTCCAACATGTACGTCTTCCCATCGCCACGCCCACTGTATGATGGGTTATGTACTTTATTTAGCAAATGCAAACAGTGCCGTGCTTAGCCGCACCGTGCCGCGACCGTGCTGTGCCGAGCCGAGTGCACTCTCAGCAGACGACACAATGTCGACTGGATACTGCAGAATTACTCGATGCCGAAGCTACACAAAACCAATTTTTAAATTTTTTACGCAATTTTGATACTATGAAATATCGCGATGTAGAAAACAAATATCGATGGGCAACCTTACAAATGAACATAATCATAAAACTATTTTAAATTTAATTTGACTCTTTTTCTTAGCTTAACTTTAATTTTTCAAACAAATTCTTTTATTATAGCCTAGTGTAGACTGAAATATGTTATGTTGGTTGTTGGTGCTATTTCTTATTTTTCCTCTTCAGCCAAGTTGTTTGCGAAGTGCGGAGGGCAGCTCTACGCAGGAAGTGACCAGGACTCTGATCTCGCTGCTACGACCGTCCCCTGGACCGAACGTCGCCTTGAACAAGTTTCCGATCTTCGATGCCGACCTCGAGATTGTAGTCGTTACCAGCGGCTAGTTCTCTGGTGAGTTACATTCCTTTGCGAACTTCACGCTAAGGTGATCGTCATGCTTGGGGAAGGAACTTCTAAAACCGAATGGTGGAACTTAGCCTAACTTTATTTTTTTAATTGTAGGCCTAGGCCTACTGGTAACTTAAACTTAGGCCTACATCGAAATGAGAACCCGTGAACTTTAACCTACCGCCCAGTAGGCCTAGGCCTACTTGCAAATAGTTTTTTTTACCCACTTCCCCAAGCTAGGTGACTTAAGGACATGGATTTATACAGCAGTTTCCCACTCTCATAACTTTTTGTGATATTCCATATAAAACATTTTAATTTTAAATGTTTATTTTTCTCAACTTGTAAAAGTTTTTTTCCCTTGTTTTGCACAAATACTGGTGGGTTTATTTATACCACACCACCAAACCTTCAATTTCATTCAAAGAGTTTAACATTTTAAATTTAACGTTGGTGTTTTTACAGATTGGTATTAAATATTTCACATTATACAAATTATAAAGAAATTTACTGAATTCCTATAATTAAGTATTGAAAAAAAAAAAACTAATTTCTTTCAGTCCGCCCACTTTTACTCCTGACTAGGTCCTATGCTGATGCATTAAAATACCCGACATGCAATCATTGATATAGTCGTCCTCACCATTTTGTGTGCAGTGCTAATCCCTCAAAGAAACTAAATTTACAAAACAGGCCGACTCATGTACCAATTATACCTTCGTCACAACTTTGGACCCACCACCAAGATAAATGTATCTCAACGTTGCCAAATAGAAATCAAAACTAACAATGTGGTCTGGCGACACATTTAAATTACTTTTCTATTATATTGAACAGAGTGGAGCCATTGTATCGGCATCGCTGTCCGAAGTCTGAGGCGCACGCCTAGCGAAATTAGAGGATGACAGGTTGACAAGACCACTTATTCCGCTCGAATGAAGAGCGGCGAAATAGGCACTGCACTCAAATGGTGAGGACGACTCTACCTACCAAACTTTGTTATTTTCTAGTTGTGGCACGCCTGCTAATTCCACTGGTGAACGGCTCCACTCGCTCGTACTTTGTCTCTACCAAGAAAAGTCGTCTGTACCGAGTGACCTCGTACAACTCTTTAGTCAGCGTCGCAGTTATCCAGTTTGGCTCAAGACTTCTACGCTGACACAAGTACTTAGGTAAGATACATTTGAACATTTATTATTATTTAAATATCAATATGTTTTATTAGGCCTAGTTAACATTTTGAAAAAATAAAACACATAGGGCCTAGCTGGTTTAAGGTTTTATTTGCAATTGGAATTACTTAGACTGCGGTACTCTTTCGGATGGTATGCCCCAACTTTACAACACTACGCCAACATGGCGGACAGTACTAACCTTTTTCACTAAAATACTCCACCTACAAAACCTTTAACGTTGCTAATTTAAATATAAAACACTTTCAAAGGAAAAGTACTTAGTTTGAAATAGCAACGTTAAAGGTTAAATTGTTTTTAATGGAAAAAAAAACAGTGTTTAAAAGTTGGGGCATACCATCCGAAAGAGTACCTAGACTGTAGTGTTCTGTTTGTGTAGAATAGAGATGAGATTATGCTCAACCTAATAGTGATAACAATGAAACTAAAACTCGAACAGACTTGCTTTTCTACGGGATTACAAACGTTATTTTTTTAGTTGGCAGGGGAGTTAGTCCGAGTTACTGGGGGGGGGGGGGGGGGAATACAAATATATTGGTTTTGTTTTTTCCACTAGGCCTACTAGTTCTATCTTTTAAATACCGGTACTTACCTAACAATTTCTCCATTTCAATTTTAGTAGATCTACATAGGCCTAATAGCATTATATTTATAATCAGTATGATTAGAAGTAAAGTCTTGTAATAAGATGTTGAAAAGTGGTTAATTTAATGTTTTCTTCTTTCCAGCTGTTGTACGGTGTCGGTTACTGGATAAAGCACCGTCCCCCAGAAGTGTCTCTGCTGCAAGACCAGGCTCTGCTCATAGATAAGCCCACATAGAGATCCTCTCGCTACCAGTCTCGGTGAACAAGCAGTGTCTTAACTAAACAGTGTCCAAGCAGTGCACAAAGAGTTTCCAGACAAATAGAACAGTGTACCGTACAGTGTTCAACAGTTTACAAACAGTGTAGGCCTACAGTGTCCAAACAGTGTCCAAGCAGTTAACAAACAGTGTACGTGTGAGTGTCCAACAGTTAACAAACTGTGAACAAACAAACAGAACAGTGCTAAAACAGTTAACAACAGTGTCCAAGCAGTGTCCAAACAGTGTGCAGTGTCCAAGCAGATGACTTCTGGTAAGCCCAAGTTCATTTCAGTAGTTTTAAACTTCATGTTTCCTTGTACAGTGAATCCCTTCGTATGCAAACTAGAGCAGATGTGGAGTGTAACTTTAGTTAGAGCAACGTGATCAGTTTGTAGCTCTAGTACTTTATTCAAAATGTGTAGGCCTATGAAAGGGGTTCACTGTACAAGTTGAAATATATTGTATTAGCCTAGTATTTCCTGCCTGTCGCCTACCTAGTATTTTAAAAGTACCTGCCGTAAAGTTAGATTGGCTATAATTTAGGAATCCACAACTTGACAGGTAGGCCCACCGTACAGATATTAAATTTGAAATTGGTTTGAATCTCGCTAGACGTTGATTTTGTGAATGTGTGGGGAAAGGTAAATTGGTACTTGTTCATTAACGGGACCCCCCTCAATTTTTTGTTAATTGATCCCCCCATCGTCGTGTTTTTACTTATTTCTGTTTACAATAAATAATTACAACTTGCGAGGAGTTGAATATGACCCAAACAGTGAACTTGACTCACACGTTCAACGTGACTCAGGCGAGTACAGTCCATTGGAACGCGTAGGCCTACATGAGAGCAGTCGTCGCCGTGCAGCTGACATTGACGTTCACAGACACCAAATGAACCTTCAAAACCTTTAACGTCGCTATTTTAAACGAAAGTACTTTTCCATTGAAAGTCTTTTATATTAAAATCGCGACGTTTAAGGTTTTGTAGTGTGAAGTATGTTGGCGTAGGCCGTGTCACTCCTGGCGCAAAGTTTGTAGCCGGAAAGGATGTTTTCGAGGCTTTGTTCGAAATAATTGTGTTTTCCTGGCCTCCCGAAACTCAGATGGAGTAGATGTAGTAGTTATGATTGTCTAATGAAATGTTTTAACTGAATTTTTACATTTTTTGGAGGGGGTCCCGTTAATGAACAAGTACCGTAAAATTAATCCGACAACTTGTCTGAAAATCGTGGATGGCTGCGTGAGACGAGTAGAGGTAAACACAATTGTTGGAACGTTTCCGCCCACATTTCTTGGTCACTGGACCGTTAGAGGAGGAAGAGAACTTCTCTAACGGTGGAATGACTAAGGCCACGCAGGCCGAAACGGTTCGACAATTGTTTGTTTGTATTTACGTCTAGAGTCGTCTCGCGCAGTCACGAACAATTTTCATGTTAGCTGCTGGACTCTTTTCTTCCTTTATCCACTCTTACACTAGGCATCATCATTAGACGGGTTTTGTGTTATTGGTCTTCATCGTCAAAGATCTGAACCGATAACGCTAACAATGAAACGCCTGGTTCCCAAATGCGTAGGGTACGCAGGTAACTCTTGAGCTAGACCTACGAGTTTGTAGTGCTTGCTAGCCAGTCTCCGCTCTTCTTCTTTGTAATTCTAGCGTTCCTCCACTTCTTTCTGTCCTCCCAGCGTTTTATTATCTCTTGACGGTTATTCCTTAATCTCCTATGTAGAAGAAGTGTACACTAGTTTGATTTTATCCTTCCATTTATCTCTGGGAGCCTCTGCTTTGCACTTCCCTTCCCACCTTCATTGATCTTATTCTCTTCTTAGATTCTATCTTGGTGGACCTTTTGCGATGCATCCTTTTGTTCCTTCTATTTGCTCAAAACAGGGTTTTTCCACGCTAGCGATAAGCGATGCGCGCTACCCCCCCCCTCTCCCTCGCGTGGTTGACCGGCCCAACAAGAGCGCGCTACGTAATGTAATCAGACCGCTACCCGGCTCGTGTGTTGTCTTTGTGAAGGCCGTGCTTCTCGGAAATCTTAGTTCTGGTAAGTTTCAAATCAGCTTTTGTTGTGATTGCCATTCATTAGATATTATCAGCAACTATTCAATGTTCCGATATTTATTATGTGACGAGATGAATAATATTTGACATTACTTTGAAAGACGACATTTGTAATATTGGTCTAAGGGAACTGATAAGATAATATTATCATAGCACTAAGGAATGGAGTAAAGCGATACCGAGTTGGGACGGGGTGGAGAGGAATGATTGTGTGACCTTGAGTGGCGTAGGCCTACTACAATATCGGTTGTGGTGAGGCGAGGTTGAGCTATCACGATTGAAGCCGCCCGACAACACACATGCCATGCAAGTTGCCTACCTGCAGCAGGGCAGGGGCGATGCGTTGCGCTTCGGACTTACGCGTGTTGTAGATCTCACAGTGGCCGAATTTTTCACGGAATAAAGTGAGTTCTGAAAAGTGAGCGCTTATTTACAAAATTTTGGTAGAGCGAGCTATTCCGATTAGCCATTAGCTAGTTTCGGAAAATAACCGTATCGATCGATATATCGATTTATCATTATAGTCTTAATTTTGTATGGGTAACTTAACCCTTTTTAGAAATTTATTTTAGTTCACACTCGTTGGACGAGTGAGCGGAGCGAACGGAGTCCTCTATGGCAAGTTTTCGGCACTTCGTTGTGTTTATGTGTGTAGGCCTATGTATGTATGTATGTATGTAGGTATGTATGTGTGTTCGATGCGCAGGGGCCAAACTACTTGTCTGATTTTGACCAAATTTCACACCAACGTCAAGGACCAATAGATAGTGCTGTTAACATGGACAGCAAAATTCACAGGAATCCAACCTACAAAAAATTAATATTTGTAAAAATTACACTTTATTTTTTTAAACTTAAAGTTCGCTTTGGAAAAAAATACCCTTTCTCACCAATGTTACCACTATGAATGTTAACAACTGTGAAAAATTTCAGAATTATAGCTTTCCCTGCCAACTTACAAAAAATTAATTACTGACAAAAATCGTGTTTTGCAGAGCTTTGCTAAATTGGATTTGATTTGAGGAGCATAAAAGATGGATGCAGAACATATCGAGTCGAACTCGAGTTCATGTATTGACCTTTCTAACACATATTTTGAAATATTTGTAGCTTCAATACTTTGGCGTTGGCGATGTGATATGTTTTCATTGTTTTGGAGTCGCCCGCGTCCACGATCATAGCGATATCGGGATCTCAGCAGTAGCAGCTAGACAAGTCTAGACTTGATGAGTCAGAGCTGCATGCATACTACAGCTTCAAATGTAATTGTGATACTCACTCGTCCAACAACGACTTTGGCGTTTTCCTAGTCTAGGTATGTAGGCCTGGGCCTAAACCGGAAATTTTAGATTTTTTGGGCTCAAAATATTGGTGGAATTTGCAAAATTTACTAAAAACATGTTTCATAAATACCTGTAGGCCATGACATTCTTAAAAAAATATTTTAAATCTAGGCCTAGTTGCAAGTGGAAATCTTCGTGATTTTGATCTATCTACTTTATTTTCTTTCTGCCCCCCACTAAAAGCGTTGGCTACTGCCATGCTAGTAGCATCGTTCATTGAATCACACTCGTCTTCCTCCAACTATAAGAGATATGTAGACCTCGCGATGCAACCCCTATTCTTTCTCTCTTAGCACCTACCCTACCTCTTACAATAGTTACTAGTTACTGCATCTATGCTTACTCGAACAAGTTCCCGGTATGTTGGAGACCCGGGTTCCATCAACCGTTCGTTTTTTTTTTTTTTTTAAATTCTGGATTGTTTAAAAAAAAAATTAGAACATGTTTTGAAATGAATACATTGCTATAGTAGCCTACGAAATATGAGTAAAGATTTCAAGGTTTTCTCAATCTCCCAGTGGAATTTTTGGGGAACTTTCAGCATGCAAGATTGGGCTCACCTTGGTCACTGCCTGTCATTCTAACACATTTCAGCCTGTATTTTCAATTTGTTATGTCTTGTAGGTTTAAATTAGGGATGTCAGAAAGCGTGTATTTCACTAAACGTTTACACCCAGGTCACAAACGTGTACACGTTGATAAAAAACGAGCCTTTGCTACTAACGAAAACTACAGAATATATTTAAACTTTGAAATATCGAGCAAAAGAAATTTTAAAAGATTCAAAATTAGGCCTACAAAATATCCATAAAAATAATCTCTGATTAGGCCTAGTATTATTTTAGGTTGCCTCGGTCTAGTCTCTGTTGGCGGGAGAGCTGATGGTAAAGAAGGTCCAAGAAATAAGTTCAGCAAATTAAGTAGGCCTACAGTCAAGATTATTAAAGTTTAAAGTTAAATTCTACAAAAAATATTAAAGTTAAATTGCAAAAGTTTCTAAAAAGGTCCAGATAGAATAAGTTAAAAATCACCACACATTATGATTGAAAGTTCAATGTCTAGGCGAAGTTTCACAGTTGATGGCCACAAGAGACGGTTTGTATACTCAGCAGTGAATAGCAACGGGTGCTGCTATTACCATTGAATGGGTTTTAATAATGTTCAACTACGCTGCTAGTGTAGCCTTACCACTCACACTCCTCCACACTCTCGGTTTGTCTCTTGTGCATAAGTCGTTCCTATTCACGTACTAGGAAGCTTCGCAAAGGCTTTTTTTAGTCGCGTTGATGGATGAGCTTTTTTTTTAGTTTTTGTTTGCGTGGGATATCTTTACTTTTGCAAGTGCTTTGCTTTGCTGCCTACGCATTGTAGGTGATCGTTGTCATGTTTCTATTGTTAAGGTACTTGTCAATTGTTATTATTTACCGTAAAAAACTTATATTAAAAGCTTTATTTCTATGGATTCTGGCTAATAGCGTTGATAGGGAGCCCGAGCCAGTTCAAACAGACAGCCTGCACTTCATATTTTGTGTCAGGGCTTGACTGTTAGCTCGCGGTCGTAGAGAACGCACATCAGGGACTTTAACTTTTTCAATAAATAGCTGTTAGAGTGTTAGTACGTTTGCCAACTACATAGAGTAAATTCAGTGTTCATATTTTATTTTCTTACTTTAATTTTTACCCACGTTTGGGACTTGTAATTTTTCAGTCAACTCAGTGTTTAGTATTTCTTTCATTCTCTTGCCAAAGAGGATTTTATACTGTGGTAAATAACCGTGTGTTTTTATTATTAAAATACTTTGCAAGTTTTTTCAACTGAACTAGCATTTCTCTTGTTATTCCGGTCTCCAGATTACAGGGCTGCCACTGAGGCTACTTTGCTACTTTTTTGCTACTTTTTTTTGGCTATGCAACTTTTATGCTACTATTTAAAAAAAAATGCAACTATTTGCTACTTTTTTTCCTCTTTCCTAACTTATATTTTTTAATTAAAAATTAAAAATGGTCTACTTTGTGTAAATAAAGAAAGAAAGGAAGAAAAATAAAGAAATAAATAATTAAAAAAAAAAATTGCCTTTGAAGGTCGTGGTGATTTGAAGTTAGTATCTGCATTGTCAAAAAGTGTTTTTAAATTTGCTGCCCTGTTAGTTATTTAGTTCTGAAGTTGGTAAACCTGCCTCCTGTGCTAATTTTACACAGTTTGTTTGGCAAAACTGGCTAACACATGGCTGACTTTGGTGTCTTTGGTCTTTGGTGTCTTTCAAAGCTTGAAAGGCACATGCATTTAGTCAGTAGTATTTCTATGTGATACTATAGGCTCCTTGAGGCAGTAGTCACAGCCTAGGCTTGGCCTTAACATTTATTTGAATATAGGCCTAAGTTAAGACCTAGGCTAAGCATACCACTAAACTTTGCCCAGAATATAAGTGCATGCCTAGACTAGGCTTAGATCTTCCACTTAACATTGCCCTGAATGTAAGTACAGGCCTAGGCTAGGCTTAGACCTATATTAAATGCAAATAAATTTCAGCCAATTTGCATGTCCTTATATTCTTGCTATTTCTAAGCCATGATTAAAATTTTTGAGTTATTTCAGCACTCTACTTAATTTTCTAAACGCACCATGCACTCTCAAACCGCTTTTTTTAACGTCAGCCTATTCTCTCGAACTTTCACAATTATGTCACTATTTGGGCACCCTTTAACTCTCCAGAGCTGAAAGTTGCAGTCTTTGTCTCCCCGAGCAAGACCTGGGGAGCCTTGCAAGTATAACACAAACACAGGTTAAAATAACATATAGGGGCTACTCAATAAAATATAAATTTTATGTAGTGGGGATTCTTCATCGAAACTATTGTTCATTTCATGGTTTAATATCCCCATGTCAGTTCAAGCAAAAAAAATGACAGGTAGGCAGTGCGCAAAAGGTAGCCACCTTTAAAAAAGGCGGAAAAAATCCTTGTGGGAATTTTTTGGGGGAGTTACTTACGCCCCCAATTCCCCCTTTGCCGCTATAAGCCTAGTATCTTCTAGTATTTTGGTTTTGTCCGCGGATTTTATTTTCAGGATTTATGGTCACCCTAATCACACATCAATATTGTCCTAGAGCTATATCCGGTTATCAACTTATCATGTTTTTTGAACTGGATTGTACCCGGAATTTATATTTTTTGCGTAAATCGTTTGGAATTTGGCTGCATGGGCAACTTTTAGGCAACTATTTTATTGTATTTTGGCAACTAAAAAGCAACTTTTTTTAACATTATAGGCAACTAAAGCAACTATTTTGGAAGGTGTCATGCAGTGGCAGCCCTGAGGTTAAGGTACGTCCTGCCACAGGCATCACTCACCACTCACACACTTTTACACTCTCCAAGGGAGGCTGAATAATCGCCAGCCTTCGGGCGGCCGCGAGCATTCCGACCTGAGGGGAAAAACCACTCAGCCCTAAAAAAAGGCTATTTTTAGGCCTAACTTTACTTTGAATATACCTAAGTGTTAGCCCTTTTAGGGCTAAGTTCATAGCCAACCTCCAGGACTATTGCCCCCCAGATAAAGTGCGAGATACACTAAGGGTAGATGCACTAACATTGCCAAACCAGGGTAGGATGCCAACCATTTAGATGCACATTACAGAGGGGAGCCAAGTTTCCATAGGATACATAAAGTGTAGGTTGCCATATTTAAAGTGATCACAGTTACCGATTAGAATGCACAACACCCAAAGGCTGAATAATCGCCAGCTTGGCGAGTTTCCGCGAGCACCTACACAGTTTACATCGGGAGGATGCCAGCCCGGGGCGGAGCACAACACCAGGGTAGGATGTACATACAGGGTAGGATGTACAACCCAGGGGTAGGATGCACAGTTACAGGGGTAGGATGCACAGTTCCAGGGTAGGATGCACAGTTACAGGGGTAGGATGCACAAACACCAGAGTAGGCATTGCCACTTCAGGGGTAGCTGCATGCAACAACACCAGTAGTTCAGGCTGAATAATTGCCAGCCTTTGGGCGCCGCGAGCTTTCCGACCTGATAGAAGCACATCACACATTTTACACTTACAGGAGGCTGAATATTTCCCAGGTAGGAGCGACCAGCAGGGAGATACACAGTTACAGGGGTCGGATGCACAGTTCCAGGGGTAGGATGTACAGTTACAGGGGTAGGATGCACAGTTACAGGGGTAGGATGCACAGTTACATTCGTAGGATGCACAAAGTAGAGCTGAAAATCGCCAGCCTTGGGCAGCCGCGAGTTTCCGACCTAAAAACACCACCCCTTTACACTCCCAGGGAGGCTGAATATTTGCCAGCCTTCGGGCGGCAACAAGTCCGGGTAGGATGCACAGTAACAGGGTTAGGATGCACAACACCAGGGGTAGGATGCACAGACCCAGGGGTAGGATGCACAGTTCCAGGGGTAGGATGCACAACCCAGTAGTAGGCTGAATAATCGCCAGCCTTGGGCGGGCGCGCGAGCTTTCCGACCTGATAGAACAACCACTCACACACTTTTACACTCTCCAAGGGAGGCTGAATATTTGCCAGCCTTCGGGCGGCCGCGAGCATACACAGTTACAGGGGTAGGATGCACAGTAACAGGGGTAGGATGCACAACACCAGGGGTAGGATGCACAACACCAGGGGTAGGATGCACAGTTACAGGGGTAGGATGCACAACACCAGTAGTAGGCTGAATAATCGCCAGCCTTCGGGCAGCCGCGAGCTTTCCGACCTGATAGAACAACCACTCACACACTTTTACACTCTCCAAGGGAGGCTGAATATTTGCCAGCCTTCGGGCGGCCGCGAGCATACACAGTTACAGGGTAGGATGCACAGTAACAGGGTAGGATGACCACTAATCAACACCAGGGGTAGGATGTACAGTTACAGGGGTAGGATGCACATACACCAGTGTAGGAATGCACACACCAGGTAGTGCAGCTTACGGGGCTGATGCCGTACAGGCTTCACCTAAGGTAGGATGCACACACTTTAGTGCACACTCCAGAGAGGCTGAATATTGCCAGCCTTCGGGCGCCGCGAGCTTACCAGTACCATGGGTAGATGACAACAGGGGTAGGATGCACAACACCAGGGAGGATGAACCAGTTACAGGGGCGGAGCATACAGTTACAGGGGTAGGAGCACAGTACAGGGGTAGGATGCCACACCAGGGGGTAGGATGCACATAACAGGGAGGATGCCTAAGCCAGGGGTGGGCATGACAGTTACAGGGTAGATGCACACACAACACCAAGGAGGCTGAATAATGCCAGCCTTCGGGCGCGCGAGCATCCGTTACAGGTAGAAAAATGCACAATACACCAAGGGAGGGAATTTGCCAGCTTACAGGGGTCAGGAGCTACACGTAACAGGGGTAGGATGCACAGTAACAGGGGTAGGATGCACAACACCAGGGGTAGGATGCACAGTAACAGGGGTAGGATGCACAGTAACAGGGGTAGGATGCACAGTTACAGGGGTAGGATGCACAGTTACAGGGGTAGGATGCACAACACCAGTAGTAGGCTGAATAATCGCCAGCCTTCGGGCAGCCGCGAGCTTTCCGACCTGATAGAACAACCACTCACACACTTTTACACTCTCCAAGGGAGGCTGAATATTTGCCAGCCTTCGGGCGGCCGCGAGCATACACAGTTACAGGGGTAGGATGCACAGTAACAGGGGTAGGATGTCAACAGACACACAGGGGTAGGATGCACAACACCAGGGGTAGGATGTACAGTAAGGGATCAAACAGGGTAGGATGCACATCACCAGGGGTAGGATGCACAACACCAGGGGTAGGATGCACAGTTACAGGGGTAGGATGCACAACACCAGTAGTAGGCTGAATAATCGCCAGCCTTCGGGCAGCCGCGAGCTTTCCGACCTGATAGAACAACCACTCACACACTTTTACACTCTCCAAGGGAGGCTGAATATTTGCCAGCCTTCGGGCGGCCGCGAGCATACACAGTTACAGGGGTAGGATGCACAACACCAGGGGTAGGATGCACAACACCAGGGGTAGGATGTACAGTTACAGGGGTAGGATGTACAGTTACAGTAGGGGATGCACAGCACAGTTACAGAGGTAGGATGCACGTCACCAGTAGTAGGCTGAATAATCGCCAGCCTTCGGGCAGCCGCGAGCTTTCCGACCTGATAGAACAACCACTCACACACTTTTACACTCTCCAAGGGAGGCTGAATATTTGCCAGCCTTCGGGCGGCCGCGAGCATACACAGTTACAGGGGTAGGATGCACAGTAACAGGGGTAGGATGCACAACACCAGGGGTAGGATGCACAACACCAGGGGTAGGATGTACAGTTACAGGGGTAGGATGCACAGTTACAGGGGTAGGATGCACACCCAGGGGTAGGATGCACATTACAGGGGTAGGATGCACAACACCAGTAGTAGGCTGAATAATCGCCAGCCTTTGGGCGGCCGCGAGCTTTCCGACCTGATAGAACAACCACTCACACACTTTTACACTCTCCAAGGGAGGCTGAATATTTGCCAGCCTTCGGGAGGCCGCGAGCATGCACAGTTACAGGGGTAGGATGCACAGTTACAGGGGTAGGATGCACAACACCAGGGGTAGGATGCACAGTTACAGGGGTAGGATGCACAACACCAGTAGTAGGCTGAATAATCGCCAGCCTTCGGGCAGCCGCGAGCTTTCCGACCTGATAGAACAACCACTCACACACTTTTACACTCTCCAAGGGAGGCTGAATATTTGCCAGCCTTCGGGCGGCCGCGAGCATACACAGTTACAGGGGTAGGATGCACAGTAACAGGGGTAGGATGCACAACACCAGGGGTAGGATGTACAGTTACAGGGGTAGGATGCACAACACCAGTAGTAGGCTGAATAATCGCCAGCCTTTGGGCGGCCGCGAGCTTTCCGACCTGATAGAACAACCTCTCACACACTTTACACTCTCCAAGGGAGGCTGAATATTTGCCAGCCTTCGGGCGGCCCGCGAGCATACACCGTTACCAGGGGTAGGATGCACAGTAACAGGGGTAGGATGCACAACACCAGGGGTAGGATGTACAGTTACAGGGGTAGGATGTACAGTTACAGGGGTAGGATGCACAGTTACAGGGGTAGGATGCACAGTTACTGGGGTAGGATGCACAACACCAGTAGCAGGCTGAATAATCGCCAGCCTTCGGGCGGCCGCGAGCTTTCCGACCTGATAGAACAACCCATCACACACTTTTACACTCTCCAGGAGGCTGAATATTTGCCAGTCTTCGGGCGGCCGCGAGCATACACAGTTACAGGGGTAGGATGCACAGTACAGGGGTAGATGCACAACACAGGGGTAGGATGTACAGTAAAGGGTAGGATGCACAGTAACAGGGTAGGATGCACACTTACAGGGGTAGGATGCAATTACAGGGTTAGATGCAAGTACAGGGTAGGATGCACAGTACAGGGGTAGGATGCACAGTTACTGGTAGATGCCAAACCAGTAGGATGAATAATCGCCAGCCTTCGGGCAGCCGCGAGCTTTCCGACCTGATAGAACAACCACTCAACAATTTTACACTCTCCAAGGGAGGCTGAATATTTGCCAGCCTTCGGCGCGGCCCGACATACAATACAGGGTGATCACAGTTAACAGGGGTAGGATGCACACTCGGTAGGATGCCACAACAGGGTAGGATGTACAGTAAGGCGTGGAGCACAGTAACGGGGTAGGATGCAACAATACACAGGGGTAGGATGCACAGTTACAGGGGTAGGATGCACACCAGGGGTGGATCACGTACAGGGGTAGGATGCACATACACCAGGGAGTAGCTGATATCGCAGCCTCGTCACAGCGGAGTTCGACCTGATGAACACTCAACTGACCTAACGGTAAGGGAGCTGAATAGATGCCAGCCATGGCGGCGCCGCAGGATCACAGTTACAGGGGTAGAGATGCACAGTAAACCATGGGTAGGATGCACAACACCAGGGGTAGCGAATGCACAACCCAGGGGATTTACAGTTACAGGGGTAGGATGCACTGTTACACGGGTTGGATACACAGTTACAGGGGTAGGATGCACAACACCAGTAGTAGGCTGAATAATCGCCAGCCTTCGGGCAGCCAGCGAGGTTTCCGACCTGATAGAACAACCACTCACACACTTTTACACTCTCAAGGGAGGCTGAATATTTGCCAGCCTTCGGGCGGGCCGCGGAGCATACACAGTTACAGGGGAGATGCACACACAGAGGTAGGATGCACAACACCAGGGTAGGATGTACAGTACAGGGGTAGGATGCACATAGAGATCACAGGGGTAGGCATGCACATACGGGGTTAGGATGACAGTTACAGGGTAGGATGCCCAGTTACAGGAGGTGGATGCACAAACCAAGAGGTAAAATGCCAGCCTTCAGGAGCCGGTTTCGCCGATGACAACCACTCACAACATTAGGGTCAAGAGGGTAGATGCACACGTTGGAGCAGACGGGAGATACACGTTACAGGGTAGGATGCACAGTAACCAGGGGTAGGATGCACAACACCAGGGGTAGGATTGCACACACCAGGGTAGGATGCACCAGGTTTACAGGGGTTAGGAAATTTGGGGCACAACACAGGGGTAGGATGCACAACACCAGGGGTAGGATCGGACAGTTACAGGGGTAGGATGCCAAACAGAGGTAGGCTGAATAACGGAGCATCGGGCAGGCCGCGAGTTTCCGGGACCGATAGAAACACTACACACTTTTACACTTCCAAGGGGGCTGAATATTGCCAGCCTTCGGGCGGCCGCGAGCATACAAGTTACAGGGGTAGGATGCACAGTAACAGGGTAGGATGCACAACACCAGGGGTAGGTATAGTACAGTTACAGGGGTAGGATGCACAACACCAGTAGTAGGCTGAATAATCGCCAGCCTTCGGGCAGCCGCGAGCTTTCCGACCTGACACACACTTTTACACTCTCCAAGGGAGACTGAATATTTGCCAGCCTTCGGGCGGCCGCAAGCATACACAGTTACAGGGGTAGGATGCACAGTAACAGGGGTAGGATGCACAGTTACAGGGGTAGGATGCACAACACCAGGGGTAGGATGCACAGTTACAGGGGTAGGATGCACAGTTACAGGGGTAGGATCACAACACGTCAGTAGGGCTGAATAACGCCAGGCCTGGGCAGCCGCGAGGCTTTCCGACCTGATAGAACAACACTCACACACTTTTACATACACTCTCCAAGGGAGGCTGAATATTTGCCAGCCTTCGGGCGGCCGCAAGCATACACAGTTACAGGGGTAGGATGCACAGTAACAGGGTAGTGCACACACCAGGGGAGGATGCACAGTACAGGAGTGAAGCCCGGTAGTGCAGCAGGGTGGAGCACACGCAGGGAGATCCACCGTAGATGCACAACACCAATAGTTTAACCCAAGGGAGCTGAATTTCCACCTTCGGGCGCGCAGCATAACGTTAAGAGACACTTAACAGGTAGGGACACCGGGTAGGACAACCAGGGGTAGGATGCACAGTAACAGGGGTAGGATGCCAACACCAGGGGTGAGACGGGTAGGAGACAGGGGGGGTGCAATTACAGTGTGAAACACAGGGATAACCAGCGGGTCCGACGTGAGACCAGTGAACTAAACCTAACCGGGTGAATGATTACAGGGTGGAGCCACACCAAGGTAGATGCACAGTGCAGCGGCAGTTCCACCAGGAGATACACAGGTGACATAAGGGGAGGAATCACCTTCGGGGGCAAACTACAGTAGGGCATACAGGTGGTGTGACATCACCAGGGTGGAGGCTCGACAGTAGGAACAACAGGTACACTCAGGGTGGATTCACTAGGGAGAGAGGGGGATGCACTACAGGGGTAGGATGCAAACAGGGGTAGGATGACAACCAGGTAGGATGACATACAGGGGTGTAACGGTGAGCAACAGGCACATACGGTAGATCAACGGGTATGCCACTTCGGGGTAGACACAAGAATGCAATAATTCACATCAGGGGGTTGCACCAAGAACACTACAGGGTAGATGCCAACAGGTAGATGCCATCGGGGTAGGGACAACCAGGGTGATCCACTAGGGACGACACACAGTAGACACCACGGTATCAGAGGGGTGCACATACGGGGAACAACCAGGGTAACACTTAGGGGTGAGCACAACACAGGGGTGGGCAATACAGGGGGTGCACAACACCAGTAGGTGAAAAGCCACCTGGGAGGCACCAGGAGAATAAGCACACCACGTGGAGCCACAGGGAGTGGCACGTACGGGATGCACATACAGGGATGCACAGACAGGGGATGCCAACCCAGGGGTAGGATGAAACAGGGGAACAGAGGGAGGATGCTTCAGAGCACACAGTTTCAGGGAATGCCAACTCGGGCGGGCTCCAGCTCGCACGACTTTTCACCTAAGAGCGAATTTTGACTCAGGGAGGATGACATTAGGTGCAGGAGACAGTAGGGAGGATGCACAACCAGGTTGGAGCACACGGGGTAGGTGACACAGGGGTAGGATCCAAGGGGAGACAACACAGGGGGACACATTCAGGGGTAGGACGTACGGTAGAGACAACACCAGAGAAGGCTGAATAGCGCGGCGGAGGGAACACTATGGAGACTCCCAAGGTAACCCAATGCGACAGTGCAGTTCGGCGGCGGAGCACCAGGGGAGATACAAGAGCCAAAGGGAGGTCAACAGTAGGATGCAATTCAGGGTAGGATGCAACAGGGTAGGATGCACAACAGGGTAGGAAACATGGGGGATGCCAACCGTAGAGCAAATCCGCTTGGAGCCGCAGCTTTCGACTGAGAACACCTACCATTTTAACTCTCAAGAGTAATTCAGCTTGGCCCTCGCAGGGAGATCACTTACAGGGGGAGCACAACCAGGGGTAGGATGCATCAGGGGTAGGATGCAAACACCGGTAGAGTATTACGGAGTGACGGTTTCGTAAGACACCCCACTTTAACTCAGAATAATTTGCCGCCGGGCTGCGACGTAACATCAGGGAGTTCACATCAGGGGTAGAAACATCGGGGAGGGCAAACAGGTAGGGATGCACAGTCAGGGTAGATGCACAGACGGGTAGGATGCACACAAGGGTGATACACAGGGTAGGATGCACACCAGGGGGAGACAAGTGCACACAGGGGGGGAGCACCACCAGGTGGATCCCACGGAGGAGCATCCAGGGAGATACATACAGGAGGTTCTCCAAGGAGGAATTCACCTGGGGGGCAGTTCGCGTAGGACACATAAGGAGACATTCAGTGTGAACCCAGGTGGACATCCAGTTAGTACAAGGGAGGAGATACAGTAGGGCACATACAGGGAAGGGTAGACACAGTAAGTAGGATAACAACGGGAGGATGCAGTTCGGGGTAGAACACAAGTCATTGCAGCTTAGGCGTCGCGCCGGGATGACAGGGAGTCACATTGGAGATGCACAACGGTGAACAGGGGGTAGGATCAACAGTTAAGGGAGATGCCAGTACAGGGTGGAGCAACACCGGTAGGCACAACACTGGAGTCCAAGGGTGATCACCGGGCCAAACATAGGAGACGTAGGGTAGGAGCTAGGGGTAGGATGCAAACACCAGGGGTAGGTGCACGTTTACAGTGGAACACAAGGGTGAAATCGCAGCCACGGGGGGTCGTCGGTAGAACAACACCAGGGCAGACACTCACGGGGAGAATGACGACAGGGTAGGAGCACAACCCAGGGGTAGGATGCACAGTAACAGGGGTAGGATGCACAACACCAGGGGTAGGATGCACAACACCAGTAGTAGGCTGAATAATCGCCAGCCTTCGGGCGGCCGCGAGTATTCCGACCTGAGGGGAAAACCACTTACACACTTTTACACTCTCCAAGGGAGGCTGAATAATCGCCAGCCTTTGGGCGGCCGCGAGCATTCCGACCTGAGGAGAAAAAACAGTACACTCACCGCCTATGAAGGGACAAGTTTCTTGTAGTTGACTCCTGAATCCTATCTCCCCTAGACACGTGCTAGGGGGTAGGGGGACGGGGTCCGCTACAAAGTTACCAAATTAATTTATTCCCCCCTGATATATTTCCGGAAATTTTACATCACTAAACTAAACTCCCATCACTTATTCTCAACTGATCTGAGAAATACCAGCACAATTCGGCCTACCTACTAAATTAGACAAACTTTATTTTTCAATTTTGATTATCGTTGCAACCTTCGACCGGCAACTGAGAGACCTGGGTTCGATACCCGGCTGAGATGGAATTTTAAATTTGTCGATTGATTCTACATATTATGTCAACTTCTTGCATCAAATATTTGAAGTGCTATCGACACAGTCTTGGTGTCGTTAAGTTGTACGTTTAATTGATGAATGTGAACCATTGAAATTTAGCAATAATAAATAGAAATCACTATTCAATTAATTCTCTTCGTGTACCATGCAGGAAGTTAGCCTAACACGTAGAACCAAGGATGGAATTCAGCTAGTTTTACCTTCAGGTTGACCCAGTGGCTAATTAGCCTAGGGATGGCAAGCGGTACTTGCCTTCGGTCCTAAAAGCCACCACGTTGTGCGTCAAAATGTAGCGGTACTTTTCCCTACGTAATTAATGAACCCACGTTGCACGTCAAAATGTAGCAGTTCTCTTTTTAGGCACTCTTGAAAGCCACCAAACCCTACACACTACTATCAAAATAGTCTTCCACGTTGCGCGCCCAAATCAAATCACAGTTTTTTATAAATAAAAAACAACCATAAAATTCTAATAAATACTCGGAGATGAATCACATAATTAAAATGATCACATTTCTTAAACCAATGGTGTAGGCCTAAATATTGAGAAATAATAACAACTAACTAGGGCGAAAATCCCCTATCAATAAAATACAATTCCTACCGAAGTATGAACTAGACACTCTGTTGATAGCGGTCCCTAGTCAGTTCACACACGTCTAGGTACTCACACCAGTCCCACCAAAATTGAGAAGTCGGATTGATCTTCGGAGTAATCACTCCCCTGAAACTCAACTTAACAATAGTGATAACAACTAATAATGATATTGCTCTTGAAACCAACAAACAATTAATCCACTTGATTGTATTAGCATATGATAAGCCTCTCTTCATAGGAAGAGGAAAAATACATCAATATATCCCTACCTATCTCAGTACTGAACGCTAATATACCGAATACAGTTGTGTATTAATTCTACGATCACTTTGGATCAAAATCAATCTCCTTTATGTTAATGCCAGAAACTCTGACCTACAATTCGGCTGACTAGAAAAACATGTGCAATACTCAACACTAGGGAAGAACAACGTCCATCTCTCCGCAGTCAACGACAGCAAACTTGAGAAATCGCAGTATTTATCGAAGTGTCTCGCAGTTAGATGGGTGGGTGGTCCGGCCGATATGTCGGTCGTAAGTTGGATATTTAGGATTTAGAAATAGATTTGACTAGCCTGTTATACGAAGCTTCTCGCCGCGTTTCGACGTGTTCTTCCTGCCATCTTGATGATGGATATCGTACCCGTTCCGTAGCACTACCAAACAACTGACAATAGCACTTGCGGTGAACTTCCCACACCAAGGACCAACCACGAAGTAGCCTTGCTCTCCGGCTCCCCAACGCTCTTCTCTGGCGCGCATTTCTGCTGACAAGCAACGCGTCTCAGCGTGGGTGATTCCCATTCGTCCAATTTGAACCCCCTGAGCCCGCCATTCAGTATGCCCCAATCCAAGGGCACCTGTCGTCGCATCATCTGCCCTGAGAGACCAGTTGCGGATTTTCATTCCTGAGAAGCTATAGTGACCTGCGCGGCGTCACCCCCGTTTAGGGTGCATGCGCCGATCACGTGATCAGATCGTTAGCTTCGCATCCCACAAAGATTCTTTTCCGTTGGTCGATTCCAGGAATCGATAGCCCGAAAACCGACACTAAAGCCCGCGTCCTAACGTTCGATAAATTACACAGTGATACAAGGTGGCAAATTGCATTGCCCCAAGTAATTCAGCCTCCTAGTCGGCCGCAAACACTATTCTGCATTTATTACTAGGCACTTTATATCATATTGCTATAATTTTTTAATAGGAATAATTAGCGCGACGGCTAATTACCCTAACTGCGTACGCAAGTGAGGTGGCGATTGGGTGTAACTAGGCTTCTGACAGGCTGTTAGGTCACACCATTATGCAAATTTGCATTAAAAACATCTGTAGGCCAACACGAGAATAAATTCTTAAAGCTGGCCAAAATTGAGTAAATTATGGGTAGGCCTGTTTCACATTTTTTATTTAAAATCGTGAATTAATTTAGGAATACCCGTACTGGATGTCATTGATCGATTCTTTATTAATGTTCGTGTGAAGTATGATACGTACCGATGTTATTAGCCGTTCACGCATTAAATCCAGAAAGCCGAGCGCTACTTGTCTCCGCGCCAGCCGCAGCGATCCCTCTTAAGTTACCTACATTCCCTTAAAAAATTTTAATTTTTAATTTAATAATTTAATTGGACAGTTAACTGTGTTGCCTTCAATACTTTTTGAAAGGAGCTAAACATGTGCTAATAAATTTTTGGAACGGGATCCCATTCACTCAATTTCACCAGTAACTATGTAATCAAATCACTAATGATATCATGTTGATGATAGGCCTACTGATTACCGGGATTGCAGACAAAATGTCGCTATATAGAAGCAAAATATACCTGTCTTATATTTGACCGGCTTTTGGTCAATCGTCCGATTTTAATTTGATTTGTCAAAGTGCCGTCCCTACCCTGTCCCAACAACTACTTGAACTAGAGCCCAAAGACTTGGCCCAGCAGTTCCCCCAACAGTTCCTTCCACAAGACCGTACCTCCTCAGATCTGTTCCGTCTCACTAGTCACTATAGACCCTACTCCATCCACTCCATGGATGATCCCCCTGCCTCTATACGCGGAGCCAGTTTAAAATGCCAACATTAGCGGAAATAGACTTGTGAGAATGGGTTATGCCAACTTTGGCAATTAGGCCTAACATAAACCCAAAAGTTTAATTACTAATTTGGCCTGATATTTCAGGATTTAAGTTTCTTTTACTGGTATTATACCAACTTAAAAAAGTTATTTTTGTCCTCTTGTTGGTATTTTTCATTTCAAAATTTACTGCACTAGGGCCTATTGCTGTTGCTGCCAACTTGAGCAATTAAATTAACATAAACTCAAAAATGACTAATTTGGCCAAGGCCCATCTTATTATGATATTTCACTTAGGATTTAAAAGTATTCTATTGACACAAAAAAGTTTTTACCGGCACAGAGTTGACCTAAATTTAAAGCAATGTGTAATAAATTAGCTTTTAAAGTTGATTTTTGTCTCTTGTTGGTATTGTTCATTTCAAATTTAGGTAGGCCTACCGCATCATTGCTGCCAACGTCGTTGCCAGTATTTGGTTAAAATCATTCACTTAGCCTAGCCTACGTTATGTGTCACACTTTTCGTACAACACAAAATCTTTACTTGAAATGACTTGTTTATATTCTCGGATGCAGTTTTGGTGCCGAATGTCGGTTCTAGAGCTAGCTGTCGTGTGTTGCTATCTAGCTGGTGGCCGCAGGGCTGCGACCCTCGGCCAAGGCATTCAGTCTTAACCGAACCAACTAAATAAAGTTGCTCCTGTTGCATACTACGGATGTCCCTACCCCGTCCGCCTAACTGATCTATACTCGACCTGTTCACCCTCCTCTCCCCAATGACTTGCAACCCTACATAGCAGTAACACTCGTAGACCCCCCTCCCCCCCCCAACTCTCCCCGTGGCCCTCTTGCTGCCCCACGTCGCACCATCTCCATTTCGGTGACCACCTTCCAATGCAGACTCTACACTTCCGCCCCATACCGATGTGTCTTGACCACTACCTTATTACTAGATACGAGGAAGTAGCATGTTTATTGTTTGTAATTAAATGATTATTAAATAATTTTGTATTGCAATCTGTAAACTCAGCAAAGTGCTATTTTTAATGTTAATTATATATATATATTTTTTTTAGTAGTAATTAATTACACTAGGATGCTCTTAGGCCTACTTTTGTATCAATAGGCCTATATAAAGTCGGTTGGTTTTAATTTTTAGAATATCAACAAGCTAAGTAATCTCAAACAAGTTAAGCCTATTGAACCTGACAAATTAAAAACTAAAAAAAATAGCAAAATTAAAGTCGATCGATGAAGTGAACTACCCTATCAAAACAACAATTTCTTTAACATTAAATAAACTTAAAACACCTAAAATAATACTTTTATCTATATTATCATCATCTAGTATTATTTAAAACGGTATTCAACACAACTTCATCAATTTATGTATTTTATACAAAGTAAATAATAATATTGTTCTGTTCTGAATGCGCGTGTTGTATTTTGACTCCAGTAGTATATCATGCTAGGCACAATCATAAAACTAAATATTATACAATAATCGATGTATAAATATTTGTAGCACTTGAGTAAGAAATGGTGAAGAAATGCAAAACGAACATAAATTCTCTATACATATGTATTTCATCGACATTAAGATAGTCAAAACCACAAATTAAGATTTTAATTCTACCTTTCTTGAAGCAAATAACCACATGTTGACTTGGCAACATAGCACTGGTTTGTTATGATGGCAGTACTGAATGTCCCAAAGGATGTAGCAAGCTACCAGCGTCCACCTCGAACTTATATTATATACAAATAAATAGTAGTTGCGTACATCTGCAGAATATGGCTGTGTATTACGACAAAGAAACATTGGCTGATTGATTTGCAAGTGTAAACAGCGCCCGCATTGCAAACAATGAGCTTTTACGCTCGTTTTTTCTTAGCGTCCCTCAAACGCCCCGCGTCTGTCTGCAGGAGTATTCATCTGAGCCGCCCCAAAGCCGTGGACTCGAGTGGCATGAGCGCAGCGTGTTCGCGTAGCATGCAAGAGGTACCCGGTTCGAGACCTGGCCTGTGCGTTTTTTTTCCTTTTGTTTTTCCGGAAATAATAATTATTTATATCTTTATCCGTGATAGATTTAATTTTTGTAATCTTTTCGTGGAAGTTACTCTTTTCTTTTCTTTTTATATTTTATGTATATTTGCCACAGCCTCTGTTGGTAATCTCTTGGTAAGAACAGGTGGATTTGAAAGTGGTCTCATCTAGGCCTAATTTAGCAAATATACCAAGGCCCCAAGCATGTCTTGCAATCTCCCGTGCACGCTCGTAGATTAATAGATGAAATAGTATAAATAAATAATATAAACAAATAAAATATAAATATAAATAAATGAACAATAAGTACGTTCACATAATTGTCTACTAGTCTACCGCCCAATCTATTTGGTTTACAAATTAGAGCAGCAGATAACTAAATATTGATATGAATGCTGAGCCGCGAGCAGAATAGGCATTGAAGGTGTAGACCACACCCACCCCTGTCTCTCGTCATCGACAGCCGACTACAGCGTGCGACGTCACGGCGCTGTTGCCGTAATTCTTGTAATCGCTCGGCCGTACGAGTTGAAGTTGGACCAAACATCTCAAATATCTCGAAAACGAACCCCGTTTGACCACATTTTCAAAAGCAAATAATGTTAGTCGTGAAATTATCTACATTTTGCACGTAAATTTGTTAATATTCATTAACAGGTCACGATGTTACGAAACGATATGCGATTGAAAGTGTAGGTTTTTGTTCATCTACAATGCATAAGATAGGGAATTCCAGCGCATTTCAAAACGCAATAGATAAAAAACTAGTACCGTTAGGCCCAAAAAGTTTTTTGCTATACTCACAAGCTCAATCTCATCTTGCAGTACCTGGAATCTGAAGGATATCTATTACATGCGCAGTTATCATCGATCGACTTTAATATTCAAAATCAAAATGCTACTTTCCTGTATCTCCAGCTATTACAAGCCTAGTCCCACCTGACCTTCCTCCAGATGCCATTCTGTAGGTCCTATATTCATACCCAAACTTCCTCCGGCCTTACTAATATCCCATCCAAAGCAAATCATTACCCCCCCCCCCATCCCAGTAGCCTATGACCCTGTACCCCCCTGTATAGCTCCCAATAGCAACAGTTTGTCAAAGGATACACAAAAAAACAAGTTCATGATAGCAAGGATAGCCCCGCGTTCCCCTGAGGTCCCCTAAAACTTTCTGCATCATCTTTGTTGGGGGGGGGGGGGGGGGGGGGGTTATTAATTGGTCATGTTTGGTTTTTATTGTGAAACGTTACGTGGACAGACAGAAAAGTGATCCAGATCCTCACAAGCAAATCTGGCTACCTACCTCTCTCCTTCTATTGTAGGCCTACTCGAGAAATGTGCATATCCTGCTGTGACAAGCACCTTACCCCTATCACCAGCACTACCTCCTCCAACCTATTAAATTCCCCCTCCCTCATCATAAAGAAAGTCTTGACACATTTCAACCTTAATCTAAAGATGATCAAAGAGTAAATAATATTTATTGAGTGATGGCAATCGTCATAGAAGTTTGCGTCCGCTGGGGATGGAACCAAGAATTTCCAGCTTGACGTACTGAAGCTATCGAGGCCTAAGACAAACCATACTAAATTGCTCATTGTTGTGACTGTTGAGTGCCATGTATAAATCGCGTGGAAGACTGCCATTTTACTGTCATTACTGAAAGATAACATTATCTCCCATGAGTTGGGCCAGCAACATGGCAGCCTTTTGCTTGATTTATATCATGGCATATATATGTGTGGCTCGTTGGTCTTGTTGTTAGCGTATCTGTTTCCAATGCTGAAGGTTCAGGGTTCGATTCCCGTCAAAGTCTGAAGTATTTTTACTTCTGATTTGGACTTGAGTCCAACAGATCTTGTCTTAGGAGTTTGTAAACGGTGACTTTGGAGCCGTCCTAGCAACGAAGCACATAACTAGGAAAACGCTAAAGTCCTGCCGCATTGATGGATGAGCGTTTTTAAGTTTTTATTTTGCGTGGGATATCTTTACTTTTGCAAGTGCTTTGTTTTGCTGCCTACGCATTGTAGGTGATTGTTGTCAAGTTTCTATTGTTAGGGCCTACTTGTCAATTGGTATTATTTACCGTAAAAAACTTATATTCAACTTTTTCTTTCAAAATGTACTACATCACCATTACCTTAATGTCCATGTATAATATGAATGTTGTAGCCCCACCTGTTTGGTCAGAATTGGCCAAATGTCACCAAAATATCGCACAAAAAATCCTAAAAAATTGTAAAAGTACGATACTCATGAGAAATATTTCTTCAATTGTACCCAAAAACAATACAGTTATACAGCTCTAAGTTCAGAGATTTCGAAGGTCCCCTCCAATTTTCATCAAGATCGCATATGCCGTTTGCCCGGTAGAGAGCGAACAAACGGACAAAAAAACACCCGAGCTAAATTTTTTGGGGGGTCAGTGAAATTGAAGTCTTCGCTCATCCAATAAATTCAGAGTTGTTCTGAATCGGCCTTGTTGATTCTGGCGTGGATCCGCGGGTGTTGGCACTGTCCATACCACTGATTGCTATATTTCCTATTACAAAATATCGATCTTTGGTTGGTTATCGCTCACTCGTCGATTGCGTCGGGCCTACAGGGTTGGCTTGGTTGCTTTGATTTACTGTCCCCCACTGAAAATCAGTTATATTACTGAGTGGGTAGACTCTAAATACAATTTATTTATTTATTTATTTTATTACAATCACAACAATGAGCAATTTAATAAAGATTTGCCTTGGGCAGCGATAACTTAGTTGGTAGAGCGTCGGTGCATAAAGCCGGAGGTTCTGGGTTCAATCCCCAGCCGGGCAAACTTTTACGACAATTGCTATCATCATTTAATAACTATTTTCCTCAAAGGTTTTAAATTTGTTGATTGGTTTAAATTTCCATGTAATAGTGTTCTTATCCTTGCTGGACAACCTTGCCAAGTCTCACATCAAGCTAAGTTGTTAACTAGTTTCTGGAAATGATCCCCAACAAGTAACAATGTCGTTGGTCTCGTGGTTAGAGGCTCATCTTCCAATGCAGAAGGTCCAGGGTTCGATTCCCGTTTGAGGCAAAAGTTTTTCTGATGTGGACTTATGTCCATTGGTTGTTGACTTACGAATGTGTAAATGCTGACTTTGGGACCGTCCTAGCAACAAGGCACATAGTAATTAAATATAAATAAATAGATTGTATTTAGAGTCTACCCACTCAGTTATATAACTGATTTTCAGTGAGGGACAGTAAATCAAAGCGACCAAGCCAACCCTGTAGGCCCCGATGCAATCGACGAGTGAGCGATAACCAACCAAAGATCGATAGGAAATAATAGCAATCGGCGATTAAATCAAATTGATAACTTTAATTAAAAATTCAATAAATAAAAGAATTTAAAAAAAAAATTAAATGAGCAAGTAAATTCCAAGGTTGTTCTGAATAAGGCTTGTTGTTCTGTCGCTGTCTACGGGTGGAATCGTGTCCAGCTTGATTGATCGGTGTTTCATAGTTATATGTAGCTCGTCGATGGTGTCGGCGCCTACAGGGCTGGCTCGGTCTGCTTTAAATTTAATGTCCCCCATGAAAATCAGTTAGCTTATGTGACTTGAGTCGGTAGACTAAAATACGAGTTTATTTATTTTATATAATATATCGTTCCCTGAAACCACTTCCTCTTGAATTCTTCACACATTTCACCTTGGTATTTCCTGCGCATGTTGAGCTCACCTCTCTTCAAACTTGATAACACACACGATTGATATTAAATTATTCAATTATCAGTAATTTATTTATTTAACGCCTATCGCAATTTCTTTTAACGTTTTTATACTATAGGCCTACCTATTTAGTTCCGAGAAAGCAAATTTTACTACTAGACATATCTTGTTTGCTCTGTCAGTCATTTTTAGGTAGTGACATTCTAATGACATAGGCCTAGTCATCACTCATCAGTCATCACTCATTGCCTTTCCCATCACTCATCACTCATTGCCTTTCCCCAAACAAACAAACAAACCCAAAAACTTTCTTCTTGTTTCTATCCTCCACAATTGTATCTCTTCCACATCTTCCCAGCTCTCTCCTCTTACCTGTCTCCAATGATGATTACTGTAGTAGTGTGAATGCTTTTCATGCCGTTGCGTACATTCCATATCCCTAGCGAGTTATAGGATTATTTCAACAGCACCACACATACTTCACAGTCTAGGTTTTTTCCCTTCAAGAGTTGGCTAAAGAAGGTGTCAATCTGTACGACAGCCCTCTTTGTATCGGTGCAATAGATATTAAACACCTATTGTAGGCTAGATACGCAGTCTCCAATACCTCCGCACAGGCGCGAGCGTAGCAAATTGAAGACTCAATCTGCCATCAACAAAATGGCAATTTGGAATTTTAATTTATGCTTTTTTAATGCATTTAAGTATTTTACTGGATTGTTTGATATGGTTTTAGCTTGTGCAGCATGATAATGAACAAACAGAAACAATAAGAAGTTATTGCATAAGGGAATTTATTTAGTAAGAGGCAATCTTGAGAACTATTTGGGCTACAAATTGCTCCCATTTAATTAACATACAAACTGTCATATTAAAGATGGCTTCAAATTGTCACGGAAGTGGACCAATGACAGCGTATCTAGCCTACAATAGGTGTTTAATTTCTATGATCGGTGCTTACAGTGTTTCACAAGCAACATTACTTTCCGTTGAACATCAACTATCGGTAGCAAGAGAATTAGTATCTAGTCGGTGTCGTTTTATTCTCAACGAAAACAAAACTCTTGATTCAGCTCCCATAGTGTTGGGTAGGAAGAAGTTAGAAGTTTTCCCCCACCTAGTTCCACCACCTGACTTGGGCCTACGATTTCCTTAAACCCCCATCTTAATTGTACAATTATGTAGTTTATGCTATGTCTAACGATTAATTACTACAAAGTACAAATCAAAATCAAGCCCTGTTGAACAACATTAAAAAAAGATAACAAATTTGTTATGACGTCGGTCAATACTTTTTTATAAATTGTAATTTCTTGCATTATTTTTCATATTAATGAAGTAGTACAGTAAAACTGAAAAATAAATTTGTTCTGACGAACTTTCTACATAAACATCAAACTGCGTCATTCCTTCCTAGTTTGTTGCATTAGTAGACTTGGCTCTGAGTGTTCCCAGTTCACGAAGGCCTCAATGTAACTAAACAAAACACAAAAGTGTAGGATCAAGTTATGACTAGTTATTGATCGTTAAACTGAAATAACGTCTATAAATTGGTCTCCAAAGATTTAGCAGGGATAGGCCTATAGTCCCAAAATTACTGGTTGATTTACTTTATTTATTTAATGTATCCTATTCAGCGGTAAAAATTGATTTTCCCCTTACGAATATCACATCCAAAATATTATCCCCCCCCCATCCCAGTATAGCCCTTGACCCTCCTCTAAATCCTGCTCGATGCTACCCAACAACGCTAATTAATTAACAGGTTGTCAAGAATGAGCACAAATAAACCTCGTACAATGATCGCTTTTGGTGTTTGTGTAGAAAAAAATCCGTTTTGAGTTGAGGATAGCCTTGTCCCTCTATGTCATTTAGGGTCACCAAAACCACTCCACACCATCTTTGTTATAGGGGGAATGTTTGGTTTATATCGTGAAACATTCTGACGGACAGAAAAGTTATTGATATAGGAAACTTTGCTCCCCTATCATGCTCATTACTGCTTCTTGTTCTCACTCCCAAAGTTGTCATAAATTTGTAAATCCGCTGGTGTAACCATCACCCTAACCTAGCACCCACCACTACCTCCTCCAACCTATGCCGTCCGCGGTGGCTCATACGATTAGGGCTTAGGTCCACAGTGTAGTGTCGGGTTCGAATCCCGCATAGCGGTATAAGGCATGTTTTTTGTAGGCTATCTATTGTCATTATTTTACCCTTATCTATCACCACTCACTTCAATCACAATCAATCAATCACTTCTCCAACCTTTTCATAACCCCCCATTCAAGCATCCTCGGGTGTACATCTCCCAAGACATCCATCCAACCCCCCTCTTAAAGAAAGCCTAATACATAATTTCAAACACCTTGTCTAGCTACAGAAATCTAAGCAACATTATACAACATGATAAAAGAGTAAATAATAGAATGCATTTTTATATTTTGAATGAAAGTAAAATTGTTAATTTTGATTCTTTTCTGACAAATCCGTGTAACTTTTGATAAAAGTATCCGACCGGCAATCAGGAGACCCGGGTTCGATACCCGACTTGAGATTGATTTGGTAATTTCTAGATTTGTTTCCATATTTCCATACTGTGTTGTTATCCTTGCTTGACAACCTTGCAAAGTTTCACATCAATCATGCTAACTAACTAGCTTCTGGAAATGCTCCCAAATCACGTCTAATAAATATCATTCCATCGAAACACTTATTCTCGGAATTTTTGTACATTTCACTCGGTATCTTTCCCGCGTTCGAGCCCACCTCTCTACAATGGGAATGAACTATCGTTATAATCGGTAATTTACTTACTTTATTTTTTATTTGCTTTAACGTCTATCCTGGTTATAAAAACTGATTTACAAAATTAGGCCTACAATAAATAAACCCAGTTACCTACCTACGGAAATTATTATTGAGTTAAATATTAATTGAAAAGATACATTACAAGCATTTCCTATGCATATTGCCTCATCACCTCTATAACTTCATTAGCTATTTTGCGATTTCGTCAACCGATTTCACACTATTTCGTACCGAAGTAATTTGATAGATATTAAAGATAGTTCGGTCTGTCGTCAGTTAGTTGTGTTGTAATGTCATCATCCGTTGCTGTTTCCCGCTTTTGACAGTCTGCTTGAGATTTGCTACTGTTTTCTATCCTCCCACAAACAAATCCTTCCACACCTTCACAGCTCTCTCCTCTTGCCTCTTAAGTCCCTTGCTATGGTAGTTTTCCATCTTGTCCTTGGCGTGCCCCATCTTCTTCCTCCCAAAGTCATTTTGATCACATGCAGAATTTTATGAAATCGCCCAAACTTGTAGTGAACTAGGATCTATCAATTCAGACCCAAAATTCCACTTTCTAGTAAACATTATTTGTTTGATAGGGCTAAGACTAAATTGCAAACAAAATTGTATCAAATAGTCTAAAGACATTGAACCACAAAAAAAAGCTTGCATCAAAATAAAAAAATCAGTCTTCTTTTTAACACTTAAGAGAAATTCTAAATTTGGTATTTTGTGGGCTAAATTTAATTTATCAAATTGCCAACTTTCATTACCTACCTTCCTCTACCTTAGCTGTACATCATTGTTCATTTCCCACTTACGATGACTAGAGACTTCAATACAGTAAAGCTCTTCATGCCGTTGCGTACATTCCTTATTCCTAGCAAGTTTAGAGATTATTTAACAACGCAATGGCCGCCCTTAGGTCGCTATTCAAAATCTATTAGTCCCTGCAGAGTCCGTTTAAGAAATTGGAAAAGAATTTTTAAAATGTTGATTACCGTATGTAAACTAAATTTAATTATTTAAATTAGAAACTTTCATTACCTCAACCTTCCTCTAGCGCACCTGTACATTATCCATTTTCCCACCGACGATTACTTTAGTTAGAATGCCTGCCATACATACATTCCATATTCCTAGCAAGTTTTAGGATAATTTCAACACCCCTACTTAACAGTCTAGTTTCTCTTCAGTCAGAGTTCACTACAGAAGGTGTTGATCTTTACTATAGCCCTCTTTGTATCGGTGATCACAGTGCATTCCGCAGCAACATTACTTTCCGTTGGAACTTGGAAGGTCACGTACCGTTAGCAAGAAATAGGAATAGGCAGTGTCGCTGTATCGTAACGGAAAACAAACTCTTCATTAGCTAATTCCCATCGTGTTGGGTAGGCTGGAGAGTTTCCCCTACCTGGTTCCTTCCTACCACCCAAGACTTATTTTCCCATTTATAATCTCAAAATCATGTACTTTGTGCTAGAGATGCCAAACAAGTAATTGATGCAAATCAAAATCGAGCCCTGTTGAAACGATAGAAAATAAAATATAATATCAGACCCTTCCAACATGCGTCAGGTCGGGGGGTGATGAGTCACCAGTTTCTCAGGGCTACGGCTTATCAGTGCTTGCTAGCCAGGCTATGACATGACATGCTATGACAATATGGCAAATTTGGTATTTGATATTGATCAATAATTTTTTATAAATATTCGAGGAAACAAAAGAATGTAGATAGTGCGCGCGTTCGTCATTATGGCCGCTCGTTCAGGGGTAGTCGAGCAGACAGCATAGACGCAGAAACATGTAATAACGTTGAAAAAATTGTGTTTGAAACGCATATTAAAAGTGGTTTTACGCTTAAAATGGAAGTAAATACACTTTGTTAGTATTCGAGCCATTATCGATTGGAGAAGGATCGCGGACATTTATTGAGGGAGAAGCAGTTTTAATGCAAGCCACATCATCTTTGTTGTTGCACAGGCACTGATGGCAAAACTATGAATGTGTGGCCTACAGTGTTGTGACAGGCTGTTGGTCAGCTGTATGAATGCGTAGAGGTGTGTGTTTTGGTTTTACTTTTATTTAATAAAAACCAAAATAACACGGCCAAATGGTTATAAATAAAACCATATTCTTCCATTTGCTTTAAAAATAATACAGTTAAATCTATTCTTAGTCACTTTTCACTTCAAACTTGCCGAAAAAAAACAAGGTAAAACAAAAACAACACTTGCAATTAAAATGTATATATTTTCTTCTGATTAAGTAGTGCAGTATTGTGTTTCCACTGTTATTTTAACTGCTTTAGGAGCAATCACTAGGTGGTATATGCGAGATAAAAACCTGGGGGGACTTATGCACGTATTATTGCAATTTACTACGGATTTTATAATACGATTGATTATATCACTGTATTGCAATGCGAAAATACATACAAAACATAACACCACTTTTTACAATTTCCAAAACGAATTTAGGGGGGAAAAACATACACACCTCTATGAATGCGTTTAGGGCCTACGGCGGTCAGTTGCACTTTCGAAAAATGCATTGACAATCTATTTCACATCCATATTTTGTGTTATGTTCATGAAGTGCGATTCACTTCACATAACACTTTCCACACTTTTATTATCTTTGACGTAGAATTGCGTCCGCGACGAGGCCCAATGTAATGAAATCATTTGCTGAAAAACATATGTCTAAAAATAGAACAGTAAAAAAAAAACAAACCGAATGAAGATTTGAACTGACGACCTTTCGCTCAGAACTCAAACGCGCTACCACTTCGCCACAATGCACAGTGATCATGATATTTAGAACTATTAGCCTTTATGTTAGGTGGTATCGTCGATGACCGTACGACGAATAGAGCATAATTATTCGTAAGGCTGACTTTACGATTGATTTTACACTCAGTGATAAAAAATCACAGCCTGTAAAAGCTCCGCGCAAAGCCATTTAAATTCACACTTAAATACTATAACACTTGTAGCCGCCGTAGGTCCATTAAAGTGTCCGTCCCAGGCCAATTATTATAACAAGTGAAGGCCTAAATTACAAATAGATGTATAGGTACCGAGTAGGACTACTGGGCCAAATATTTAGAACACTGTCATAATGATTTAATATTGTCGTATTTGAATTTTATGTAGGATATTCCTAGTTTGACAGACACACCATGCAAGTATAGGTCAATCAAAAAGTTTATTTTACCACAAAAATTGTAAACGTTTTAATGTTACCCCACCTTTAAACGTTATGTGCATAATATAAAATTGCCAGAAAAAATAACTCGCCGGTAGTATAAGCCTATTATACTCAGCAGAACAATGCTGTTCCGAGACCACGAAAATGCAGACTGCAGACACAATGTGTTTATAGTGATTGGTTCCGCAATTAACAGCACCCTTTTCCACTCATTCCTCATTTTGTATCATTCAGAAATAAATGAAAGTATATATTATATGTTTTCTTTGATGAGCACTGTGGCACCGAACATTATTTCTTTGTGTTAGGTCGGGATATATGTGAGAAACCCCTACCTCTTGCATGATGTTCCGCGATCAGTACCCCCGAAATAATAGTTCGCGGTTCGACCACTTGGCTGCGCTAGTGTTCCTTGTTTTCTCGAATAGGGCCTACTAATTTTTGCATTATTTTTTTCATATCATTAAAAGAAAAATAATTGAGCGTCTTCTACAAAACATAAATCTGAATCAATTTCTTCCTAGTTCCTTGCATTTAGCTGACAAGATATTATCTATGGTCATGCTGAGCTCGGAACACTCCTAGCTCAATAAAGCCTAAGCAAAACAATAGCATAATCTGACCAGATTATATATTCGGCACTTGAACGTTGATTCGAGTTCGAACAGTTTCGTGTATCTTGGAATTCTTGATGATTACACAAATAAAAAGCAAATAAATAAATAAGGCTCTAAATAGGGATTTAAATTTTAATTGTGATGTAGGCTTAAAACTGTTCAAGTGTTTATGATTGCGTACATTGGCCTCATGCATGTGAATGTATATATGTATTATGGCGTAGGTGGAAGAACAATCGTGCTGGATTGAACCTCGCCTTTTTGATGTTAGGTTACATGTTTCTGTATGTATATCAAACAACAAATAAAGTACTACTTTTATATTTCTATAATGTCATTTCAAACCCAAAATAACCTCGTTTTGGATGAAAATGGGAAATAAAATACTTTTAAAGTTTTTCTTGTTAAATAAGCAAAATTACCTACAATTGCAGTCTTTTGAGTATGCAATACGTGGTTCAAAATTAAACAAACCAACTTTCACACACAAGTCTTGACACATTTCAACCTAAATCTACAGATGATCAAGGAGTAAAAAATATTTATTGAGTGATTGCAATCGTCGTAGAAGTTTGCGTCGACTGGGGATTGAACCAAGAATTTCCACCTTTACGTACTGAAGCTGTCGAGGCCTAAGACAAACCATACTAAATTGCTCATTGTTGTGATGGTTGAGCGCCATGATATAAATAAAAAAGAAGACTGCCATGTTGCTGTCATTACTGAAAAATATCATATCTCCCATGAGTTAGGGCAGCAACTTGGCAGTCTTCTTTTTGAGATATATAATGACATTCAACAATCACAACAATGAGCAATTTAATAAAGATTTGCCTTGGGCAACAATAGCTCAGTTGGTAGAGCATCGGTGCATAAAGCCGGAGGTTCTGGGTTCAATCCCCAGCCGAGCAAACTTTTACAACGATTGCTATCATCATTAAATAACTTTTTTCCTCAAAGATATCAAATTTGTTGATTGGTTTAAATTTCCATGTAACAGTGTTCTTATCCTTGCTTGACAACCTTGCCAAGTCTCACATCAAGCTTAGTTCTTCACTAGTTTCTGGAAATGATCCCTAACAAGTAGAAACAATGTCGTTGGTCTTGTGGTTAGAGGCTCATCTTCCAATGCAGAAGGTCCAGGGTTCAATTCCCGTTTGAGGCAAAAGTTTTTCTGATGTGGACTTAAGTCCATCAGTTATTGACTAAGGAATGTGTAAACGCTGATTTCGGGACCGTCCTAGCAACAAGGCACATAGTAAATTCCAAGGTAGTTCTCAATTAGCCTTGTTGTTTCTGGCACTGTCTACGGGTGGAATCGTGTCCAGCTTGATTGATTGGTGTTTCATACTTATATGTGCCAGTCTCTAGTTGGTCAATATTCGCTCGTCGATGGTGTCGGTGCCTACAGGGCTGGCTTGGTCTGCTTTAAATTTAATTTCCCCCATTGAAAATCAGTTACGTAACTTGAGTCGGTAGACTAAAATACGAGCTTATTTATTTTATATAATTATATAATTCCCTCAAACCACTTCTTCTTGAATTCTTCACAAATTTCACCTTGGTATCTTTCATGTGCATGTTGAGCCCACCTTTTTTCAAACTTAATGATGCACACAATTGATATTAAATTATTATTTACTACAATTCAGAAATTAAAAAAGTCCCAACCGGGAATCGAACCACGGATCTCCCGCATTCCAGACAGGCGTCTTAACCACTAGACCATCAGGACGGGTACATTTTAAGCTCTGAATTGTAGTTGCATTATACATCTGAATGGATGGAACATGCCTGTCTGGAATGCGGGAGATCCGTGGTTCGATTCTCGGTTGGGGCGGACTTTTTTAAATTTCTGAATTGTATTAAACAATATCAATTACACCTACGGGAGTGTTTCCCGACTAACCAAATCGAGAAATGATATTAAATTGTTCAATAATCGGTAATTTCTTTATTTAACGCCTATTGCGATTTCTTCCAACGTTTTCACACTATATTTAGTTCAGAGAAAGCAAACTTTACTACAAGATGTTGAATCTTGTTTGCTCTGTCATTTATGTACATTGTAATGACATAGTCATCAGTCATTGCCTTCCCCAAACAAACAAACACAAAAACTTTCTGTTTCTACCCTCCACAATTGTATCTATTCCACATCTTCCCAGCTCTCTCCTCTTACCTGTCTCCAATGACAATTACTATAGTAGTGTGAATGCTTTTCATGCCGTTGTGTACATTCGATATCCCTAGCGAGTTTTAGCAGTATTTCAACAGCATCACACGTACTAAACAGTCTAGTTTTTTCCTTCAAGAGTTGGCTAAAGAAGGTGTTGATCTGTACGACAGCCCTCTTTGTATCGGTGCTATAGATATTAAACACCTATTGTAGGCTAGATACGCAGTCTCCAATCCCTCCGCAGAGGCGCGAGCGTAGCAAATTGAAGACAATCTGCCATCAAGAAAATGGCGATTTGGCGTTTTAATTTATGCTTTTTTTATGCATTTAAGAATTTTACTGGATTGTTTGGTATGGGTTTAGCTTGTGCAGCATGATATTGAACAAACAGAAACAATAATAAGTTATTGCATACGGGAATTAAGTAATCATTTGATGTTAAAGGCTAGTATGCTCACCTGTCAACTTGGCAGCAATCTTGAACTATTTGGGCTACAAATTGCTCCCATTTATTTAACATGCAAACTGCCATGTTAAAGATGGCTTTAAATTATCACGGAAGTGGACCAATGACTGCGTATCTAGCCTACAATAGGTGTTAAATATCTATGATCGGTGGTTACAGCTTGTTTCACAAGCAACATTACTTTCCGTTGAACGTCAACTATCGGTAGCAAGAGAATTAGTATCTAGTCGGTGTTGTTTTATTCTCAACGAAAACAAAGTCTTGATCTAGTCCCATAGTGTTGGGTAGGAAGAAGTTAGAAATTTTCCCCCACCTAACCTTGAACCCCCATCTTAATTGTACAATTATTTAGTTTATGCTTTGTCTAACGATTAATTACTACAAAGTACAAATCAAAATCAAGCCCTGTTGAACAACATTAAAAAAAGATAACAAATTTGTTATGACGTCGGTCAATACTTTTTTATAAATTGTAATTTCTTGCATTATTTTTCATATTAATGAAGTACAGTAAACTGAAAAGTCAAACTGCATCATTCCTTCCTAGTTTGTTGCATTAGTAGACTTGGCTCCGAGTGTTCCCAGTTCACGAAGGCCTCAATGTAACTAAACAAAACACAAAAGTGTAGGATCAAGGTATGACTAGTTATTGATCGTTAAACTGAAATCATCATCATTATCTGTTGCCACGTCCAACTATGCGTTGTGTTGTCATTGAAGACTGAAATAACATCTATAAATTGGTCTCCAAAGATTTAGCAGGGATATAGTCCCAAAATTACTGGTTGATTTACTTTATTTATTTAATGTATCCTATTCAGTGGTAAAAATTGATTTTCCCCTTACAAATATCACATCCAAAATATTATTTCCCCCCCCCCCCCCCTCCCAGTATAGCCCTTGACCCTCCTCTTAATCTTGCTCAATGCTACCAAACAACACTACTAATTAACTAACATATTGTCAAAGAATGATACACAAATAAACCTCGTACAATGATCGCTTTTGGTGTTTGTGCAGAAAAAATCCGTTTTGACTTTTGAGTGAGGATAGCCTTGTCCCTCTGTCATTTAGGGTCACCAAAACCATTCCAACACCATCTCTTTTTAAAGGGGAATGTTTGGTTTATATTGTGAAACGGACTCTGACGGACAGAAAAGTTGTTGATATAGGAAACTTTGCTCCCCATCATGCTCATTACTGCTTCTTGTTCTCACTCCCAAAGTTGTCATAAATTTGCAAATCCGCTGGTGTAACAATCATCCTATCCATATCACTCACCACTACCTCCTCCAACCTATGCCGTCCCCGGTGGCTCATACGATTAGGCTTAGGTCCACAGTGTATGTCACTAGGGAGGACACGGGTTCGAATCCCGCATAGCGGTATAAGGCATGGTTTTTTGTAGGCTATCTATTGTCATTTACCCTTATCTATCACCACTCACTTCAATCACAATCAATCAATCACTTCTCCAAACTTTTCATAACCCTCCCTTCAAGCATCCTCGGGTGTACATCTCCCACGACATCCATCCAACCCCCCTCTTAAAGAAAGCCTAATACATAATTTCAAACACCTTGTCTAGCTACAGAAATCTAAGTACATTACAACATGATAAAAGAGTAAATAATAGAATGCATTTTTATATTTTGAATGAAATTAAAATTGTGAATTTTGATTCTTTTCTGACAAATCCGCGATAACTTTTGCTAAAAGCATCCGACCGGTGATCAGGAGACCCGGGTTCGATACCCGGCTGAGATTGATTTGGTAATTTCTAGATTTGTTTCCATATTTCCATACTGTGTTGTTATCCTTGCTTGACAACCTTGCAAAGTTTCACATCAATCATGCTAACTAGCTTCTGGAAATGCTTCCAAATCATGTCTAATAAATATCGTTCCATCAAAACACTTATTCTCGGAATGTTTGTACATTTCACTCATCTTTCCTGCATTTGAGCCAACCTCTCTTCAATACTAATGGGAATGAATTATTGTTATAATTGGTAATCCACTTACTTAAATTTTTATTTGTTTTAACGACTATCCTATTCCTGGTTATAAAAACCGATTTACAAAATTACAATAAATAAAATTAATTACCTAGGCCCCTTCGTACAGAAAATATTATTGAGTTGAATGTTAATTGAAAAGATACATTACAAGCATTTCCTATGCATATTGCTTCATCACCTCTATAACTTCATTAGATATTTTGCGTTTTCGTCAACCGATTTCACACTATTTTGTACCGAAGTTATTAGATAGATAGATAGATAGTTTGGTCTGTCGTCAGTTAGTTGTGTTGTAATGTCATCATCCATTGCTGTTTCCTGATTTGACCGTCTGCTTGAGATTTGCTACTTTTTTCTATCCTCCCACAAACGAATCCTTCCACAGTTTTAAGTCCCTTGCTATGGTAGTTTTCCATCTTGTCCTTGCTTCCTCCCAAAGTCATTTTGATCACATGCAGAATTTTATGAAATGGGCCAAACTTGTAGTGAACTAGGATCTATTAATTCAGACCCAAAATTCCACTTTCTAGTAAACATTATTTGTTTACATTATTTGTTTGATAGGGCTAAAGGCTCATTCATAACCAACTTAGGCCTCTAACTTAGCAGCTAACTTAGCCTCTAACTTTAGGTTGCTGTTCATGATAGATATTTAGGCCGCTAACTTAACAGCCACTGCCTCCTAGATGTTGCTCGTGGCAGAGTGCTTTACAGCCATACCGTCGCCTCTAACTTTAGGTGGCTGTGCATGATAGATGTTTTTAAACCAATCACAACACAGATTTGCAGTATTTACTTTTATCGCGCCAATGCTTGACATACAATAACATTCAGCATTCAGTAAGTAGGCCTAGCCTAGCTCTACTTAGGTAGCATTATAGAATTGATTGACTATAGACTGTACAGTTTATTAAACAATAAATTGATGGTAAAAATAATAAACGTATTTATTTAAGACAACGTGAAGTAAGCCTTACATAACCTCACATGGCCTAGCCCTAGCTGGGGGCTAGGCCTAGTACCGCAATAAACGTTAATAATACTGACGGTCAGTTGACATTTCTGCCCCAATCGATAGCCAAATGTTTTCTTTTATATTCTTATCTTTGTATAAAGACGAAGATTTTACATATAGCAGTGGCCTTTTCATGAATTCGTTCAATAGCTTTTCATCGAACAATAGCTGATGTTCCTTGGGATCCATTTTTTGCTGTTTGTTTACGTTTTCAATCGGATATGACCGGAAATTGTCGGCTCGAGTCTCTCTCTGATTGGTTAAAAGCTTAATGTTAAGTTAGCTGCTAAGTAAAACCTTGGAGTTTGCAAACATTCGGTGCTGATAAATGTAAGTTAAAGGCTAAGTTTGGTCATGAACAGACGTGTTGTTTTCCATAAGACAAACCTTTAAGTTAGAGGCTAAGTTAGCTACTAAGTTGGTTGTGAATGGCCCTTAAGATTAAATTGCAAACAAAATTGTATCAAATTGTCTAAAGACATTGAATCACAAAAAATAGCTTGCATCAAAATTCAAAATAAAAAATCAGTCTTCTTTCTAACACTTGAGAGAAATTCTAAATTTGGTATTTTGTGGCCTAAATTTAATTTTTCAAATTGCCAACTTTCATTACCTACCTTCCTCTAGCTTAGCTGTACATCATTGTTCATTTGATGACTAGAGACTTCAATACAGTAAAGCTCTTCATACCGTTGCATACATTCCTTATTCCTAGCAAGTTTTGAGATTATTTAACAACGCGATGGCCGCCCTTAGGTCGCGATTCAAAGTCTATTAGTCCCTGCAGAGTCCGTTAAAGAAATTTGAAAGGATTTAAAAAATGTTAATTAACAAAATTTAATTATTTAAGTTACAAACTTTCATTACCTCAATATTCCTCTAGCGCACCTGTACATTATCCATTTTCCCACTGACGATTACTATAGTAAGAATGCCTGCCTTTAGTGCTGTTGCATACATTCCATATTCCTAGCAAGTTTTAGGATAGTTTCAACAACGCCAGACCTACTTAACAGTCTAGTTTCTCTTCAGTCAGAGTTCACTGCAGAAGGTGTTGATCTTTACGATAGCCCTCTTTGTATCGGTGATCACAGTGCACTCCGCAGCAACATTACTTTCCGTTGGAAGGTCACGTACCGTTAGCAAAGAAATAAGAATAGTCAGTGTCGCTGTATCGTAACGGAAAACAAACTCTTCATTAGCTAATTCCCATCGTGTTGGGTAGGCTGGAGAGTTTCCCCACCTGGTTCCTACCACCCAAGACTTATCTTCCCATTTATAATCTCAAAATCATGTACTTTGTGCTAGAGATGCCAAACAAGTAATTGATGCAAATCAAAATCGAGCCCTGTTGATTGTTGAAACGATAGAATAAAAAATATAATAGGCCTAATATCAGACCCCTATTCCAACATGCGTCGGGTCGTGGGGTGAAAGTCACCATTTTCTCGGGCTACGGCTTATCAGTGCTTGCTAGCTAGCCAGGTTATGACATGACATGCTATGATAATATGACAAATTTGTTATTTGATAAATTGATCAATACTTTTTTATAAATACTACCAATTTTTGCATTATTTTTCATATTGATAACAGAAAAATAATTGAGTGTCTTCTACAAAACATAAATCTGAATCAATTTCTTCCTAGTTCCTTGCATAAGCTGACAAGATATTATCTATAGTCATGCTGAGCTCGGAACACTCCTAGTTCAATAAAGCCTAAGCAAAACAATAGCATGATCTGACCAGATTATAATATATTCCGCACTTGAACGTTGATTCGAGTTCGAACAGTTCTGTTTCTCTTGGTATTCTTGATGATTACACAAATAAAAGCAAATTTAAGGCTATAATTAGGGATTTAATTGTGATGTTGGCTTAAAACTGCTCAAGTGTTTTTGATTGCGTACATTGGCCTCGTGCATTTGAAAGTCATTTCAAACCCAAAATAACCCACTTTTGGAGGAAAATGGGAAATAAAATATTTATAAACTTTTTCTTGTTAAATAAGCAAAATTACCTACAATTACAGTCTTTTGATTATACAATACGTGGTTCAAACTTAGACAGACCAACTTTCTCTGCTATTTGGCCATTCTGTTCCAAGGAACAAATTCTTATAATTTCATAGAGCAAGATTTCACAAGGAAAGTACGGCGCTCCTTGGATCCTGTTCCGCTAGCTATACTGAATGCATACCCTACCTAATAATCTAGCTCCTAGGAATGCGTTGCTCCGCTTTAAACCGTTCAAGCGTTAAGGTGGCGACATTCGAGCAGAGCTATAAGTTGATTATTGAATTAGTTATTCACAGTCCTTGAACGGCAAGGTAGTTTCGTGACCCTGATGAGGGATTGATGAGGATAAGAGTAATGACACAAACTATGTAATAAAATACTACCTGGATTTCTATACCATGCCTTACTAGTTTATACTTAGACATTGCTACTTTTAGATGATAAAGTACATTTAATATAAAAGGTTAAAATTTCAAAATTTGTGACAGTTAAGTTTTTATTCTCATCTCAGTGGCTCTTGCCTCATTTGAATAAATAATAAATAAATGATAATTTTATTTAGTTAGTCTACCTCTACATCAGTTATAGGCATGATAAGCTGACGGTGAGCCGGCGATAGAGCGCAACGCAAAGATCGATATTTTTAATAGGTAATATAAGGCTGAATCAGTGGTATGGACAGTCGAACACACCCGCGAATCAACGCTTATGGGAATCAACATAGAGGCCGATTCGAGAACGTAAGCTCTGAAATTTTATATGTGGCTTGCGTTGCCGAACTCTTTGCTTATATTTGTAGGGTTGCCACTATAAGTATTGGGATAGTGAATTGAACTTGTTGAAGACTGATAGTTTTCTTCATCTCATCCTTTGCGAAATGGCGTAACTAATCAGTAATGTTAACGTGTTCATATATATCAAAGTAACACATTTTTATTTTAGCAAAAATTACCAAAGTTTAAAAAGCACTTAGTCTTAATGAGTAGTTTCAAGTATACAATGAGTAGTAGTTCACTCACATAGCCAGAATGTTCTGGTTCGGTCGCAGACAGGCTGACTTTCAGCAGTGCCTATCATCAACAAACACTGCAATCTTTATATGTAACCAAACACTTTCATGACAACATTTAAAAATTAAATTCAGTTCTGTCTTAACACTTCGATAGAGTAGCGTCATGCAACAATAGTAGGTAGTTAGGCACAGGGGCCACATGGTGGCTGGGTTCGAGTCCGGCAGACTAGGCTGACTTTGCATGTAGTCGACGAAGCACACCAGCACAACAGAGCGTAGCACAACCACTTGCTTCAAAAGCATTTACATTAAATCAGTTCGGAGATCTTAACACTTCATTATCGTAGTTCAGTAACAAATAGAGTAGTTAGGGCATCAGCCACATGGTCTGGGTTCGAGTCGCCTAGACAGGCTAAAGCATTCAAGTACACACACACACACAACAGACGATACACAACCAATCCCACTTGCAACAAAACATTTACAATTAAATCAGTTCCGTCTTAAACACTTCATTATAGTAGCTCCCAGGCTATCAATGAGAGTAAGTTACAGCAGCCGACATGGTTCTGGTTCGAGTTCCCAGACAGGCGACTTTTTCAAGTTACGAAAGCAACACACACACGATCACATCAAGACGCTAACGACGTACACATACCGGTCTTGCAAGATCAAAACAATTAGCCATATACAAATAAGTTCAGTCTTAACAGGGGGGGGGGATTATTATGTTAATTGCTAGTAAACAATAGATGTAGTTAGGCACTAGCCACTATGTCTGGGTTCGAGTCCCAGCGAGGGCATAAGCATTCAAGTAGGCAGCAACAACACACCAGACAGCGCTACACAACCACTTTGCACAAAACTATTAGAACGACAATTAAATCATTCAGTACTTAACACTTTTCATTCCAGTAGTTTCTAAGTAATCATGAGTAGTTAGCACGCTCCACATGGTCTGGTTTCAGTGGTCGCCAGCAGGACTTGCCTTTTCAAGTGCAGGCCTCACAGCTAAACACACAACAGATGTGAAACAACACTTTCAATGAAACATTAACATATTAAATCAGTTGCAGGTCTTAACACTTCATTAATAGTAGGGCTGCTCATGCTAACAGATAGAGTATAGTTAGGCACACAGCCTATGCATGGTCTGGGTTCGAAGTCCCAGACATAGGTCTGAGTTCTTTCAAGTACACACCACACACACAACGACGTTGCACAAACAGATTTCGTAATAAATGGCAGTTCAGTCTTAACACAAAGGCATTAGTAGTTCAAGTACAATAGAGGTATGTATAGGTGCTACAGGCCTCATAGGTCTGGGTTCGAGTCGCGTCAGACAGCTAATCATTCAGTAGGCACAACACCGCATGCACACAGACAGTACACAATGACGTGCACTTGGGGGCAGTCAGAACTTTACTAATTAAAAATTATGGAGTTTTACACTTCATTATAGTATCTCTATCGCAACATATAGAGTGTTAAGGGCACAGGCCAGATGTCTGGGTTCGAGTCGGCGACAGACTGACTTTCAAGTACTAGCACCTTATGCGACAGCACAGTACGTACACATACACTATTGCTACAGAACATTTCAATTAAATCAGTTCAATCTTACGCCTTCATTACAGTAAGGCTCAAGCAACAATAGAGTTAGTTAGCACTAGCCAGATGATCTGGTTCGAGTCTGGGCCTTAGGACAGGCTGACGTTCCAAAGGTACCACAACACGAACACGTCACACAGAACGTTACACAACGCACTTGGGGCACAAAACGATTTACTAATTAAATCAGTCAGTCTTAACGACTCATTAGTCAGTAGCTCAAGGCTAGCAACAATAAGAGTAGTTAGTCACAAGGCGCAGATGATCTGGGTTCCGAGTCCAGACAGGCTACTTTCAATTACACAATCACACACAACAGACGTTATAAACCAAACGTCACTTTCTAAACATTTCAATTAAATCAGTTCAGGTCCTTACACTTCATTACAGTAGCTCAGATCAAGCAAACAATATGAGTCTGTTATGGCACAGGCCTAGATGATCTGGGTTTCTGAAGTGCGCCAACAGGCTGACTTTTCAGTAACATTTACAACAGCAGCACACAGACGTACACAACCACTTGGCACAACATACCTTTAGAGGAGGATTTAAATGCAAGTTAGCAGTCTTACACTTCATGTATAGGTAGTCAGCTACACTATAGTAGTTGGCACTAGACGCTAGATGATCTGGGGTTCGAGTCAGAGCAGGCTTGCAAGGCAGTACACAACACTACACACAACTGTTACGTACACACCACGTTGCATCAAAACATTTTAACATTAAATGCAGTTCCAGTCTTAACACTTATGACAGTGCTTCAGAGCAAGCAGATCGAGTTTTTAGGCACATGCCAGAGATGTATCTGGGTTGCGAGTCCCATACAGGCTTGAGCTTTGCAAGTGCCACACACACACACAACAGAGCAGTACACAACTCGACTTGCACAAACATTTACAATTAAATCAGTTCAGTCTTAACACTTTCATTATAGTAGCTTCAAGGCAACATCGAGTATTTAGCTACGGGCCATAAAGATGACTGGGTTCGAGTCCGCAGATCAGCATGACTTTCAAGTTACACACCACACACAACAGACTGTACATCAAACACTTGCAGGACAAACATTTAGCAGATTAAATCAGTTCAGTTCTACACTATTATTACCAGTAGGCTCAAGCACAATGAGAGTAGTTAGCACTAGGCGCAGTTATGATCTGGGTTTGATGTCCAGATCAGGCATGACCTCACAGTAGCATCAACACGACACACAGATGTACACAACCACGTTTGCACCGTGCAGACCAAACTTTACAATCTGAATAAATTAACTATTACACTTCATGTATAGTAGCTCATAGCTAACATTAGTAGTAGTTATCAGCGACTCGTATGATGATCTGGGTTGCGGAGTCCGGCAGAACCTGGCTGACTTCAAGTACACATACACACGACACAACAGATGTAGCAACAACTTTATACACACTTTTAAGAGATTTAGAAAAATGATTTAAGCTGCTACGGACATTAATAATTAGGGCATCAATAGTTTTCCACAATCATGCCATCGCTTATTTACCACCGCGAGTTAAGCGATCAGGATTTTCACTTTTGTTTGTTGGATGGCTATTCGGACGCCTAAGAGGGTAATGCATATCAGAATACATATTTTTGTAACTTATAGCATAAGATAGATTAGTAACTTCGTCATATACATATTGCAGGACCTGGGTCTAATAAAATCGGAATATTATATGTGTAAATAAGAATAAAGAATTCCCAGTGGCGCACGCTCCCGAGATTATTGACGTCGTATAGGCCGGGTCTATATAGGCTCGGTGGCCCTTACTATATCTAAAGAGTTCGTATTGGCAGCCCCAGGTAAGAAAACTATTCTTCTTTTATGATTTCTGATATGTTACAAAATGTCAATTTACGGCCTGCAATTCTTTGGGATATGCACTTAAATACAGCTTATTTAGCGTCAGCTACACAAGTGGCTAAGTGGCATAAAGGAACACACAATACTTATAATTCGATATTCATCTAGGCTGATATGCCGCGAAAGGCAGGGCCCCTGCACGTGTTATCGCCAATGCGTCCGCTTGGTAGCCTACATGGCCGGAATGACGTCACGAAAATGCGCGCGGCCAGGTGCGTATCAGATATAGCATAATGACGCGAAGAAAACTAAAAACTTAATGATTAGTGCGGCCTAACTAACTGAAATGTGAGATCTATTTTTTTTGGTGTTTTATAGGGTGTTATGTGGCTATCGGTATAAAAAGACACTTACAGATTTGTGTGCTAATATAGGCCTATTGTTAGTCATTTAATAGCAATATTGCAGCAATGATAAAAATCCATCTCGACCGTGTTGCGAGAGATCGCTGGCTACTTCCTACATGTCGCAACTTAGACTACCAGGACGGTACCGATAACTTTTACTTCTGAATGGGCAGTTGCCTCAGATCTATAGATGCAACTAGAACAATTCAGAAGTTAACAAGTTCTTGTGGACTTCTAATTGGCTAAGGCACCTACCTGTGAATGTGGGAGACGGGGCGGTTTCGAACCCCGGTTGGTGATGGATTTGTTAATTTCTGAATTTTGTTTAATATTCTGCCATTTAATTGGTTGTTTGGCGTTTCTATCTTGCTTTTAACTTGTCATTCCTCTCTTCTGTATTTAACTTTCCAAAAATCTTAGATATGTCTAATGAATAGAACGATGTTTGGTAAGATTAAACTTTTGAGCCATTTTGACAGCAAAGATGATGTTGTAAAAATGAGATAATAATAATAAACATGCTAGATGGGCAACAAAATACTTTTTTACTAACGTGTGTAGGGGTAACCCCCAAACGCTACCTTACTTAGCCTTAAAGAAACGCCCTTGTGATTTTTAAAAAGTTTTAAAACAAAGTTCTCAAATGCTTTCAGTTGATTGCCTATGCAGGAGGGGCCGCTTATGGTTGTCTTTTGCCCACTCTCTTAGTAAAATGTTTTGTTGTGTTCTCATGTGTGTTGTGTGGAGAGTGGGGTCCGCACCTGCGGCTTTACAGTCTTCACGTAGCAAACATGTACATCAGGCACGGCTTGTGAACCACTCGACAATAAGATGTACAACGCTCTGGAGAAAAATGTAGCGACAGTGTCAAGCCCAAATTTAGAATTGCAGCTGACACAGATATTTTTATGCTGAACAACATTAAAGAAACAGAATTGCTTTATGTAATAAACCCCTACTATTCCACCATTGTTAAAGTCGTCTAAGTCAACTCACGGGCGGGAGGCTACGCTCTTCTTGTGCGCGCATGTTGCTCGACTTTGTGCGTAACGTATGACGAGACCATAGTTGTGTATAGTAGGGTTTATTACATACCTCATATTCTGCTTGTTGTATGTTTTTCTAGCACACATAATCAATATGTGTCGTGTGTATTATAGAATTCTTGCTTATGTCATATTCATTTCTCTAGAGCGTAGCATCTTAATTTGGGGAGTGGCTTACTATGTGCCGTGTACATGGCCTCTGCGTGAAAACTCTTGGATGTAAATAGAATGCTAGAATGCATTATTTATTTTCATATTCAATACTATCTACAATTCTTCTTTTATCCGTCTTGTATGCTAGCTTCATATCACTGGCTTAGCATGTTTTATGTTGTGGTTGTTTCTAATGGTTATTGGATATCGTCATTATGTGCAAATATGCCCATACCTGACGCGACCTACCACTGGCACATCTACGCATCTACTTGCGAGCTGTTGGCTATGCGTCAGCAGCCTCTGACTCACTGGCCTAAAACATGTAGTCGAAGTCAGCCTACCTTCTTAAAACAAAATTTGGTGATATCACCACGTCTACCTCTTGTCACTTGTGGGCAATTTCAAGGTCCATGGGACATAGTCTCTTCCCATGGCCCGCTTCTTGTAGGGCGCAGGCTGTTCCAAATACCTGTTGTGAACTCATGACATTTGTTCAATAATTGTACAGCATGTGGCAATGAAATAATTGTCTTAACACCATCGCTGTTGTTGTGATAATTACATGTTGTACATAACACCATTCTTATTTCCGATTGCTTTAGCATGTACTAACTAACACTTTTATTCTCATTGTTGCTGAGGTATGGCTACTAGCTACTAATTGGATCATGATGGGCGTGAATGATATTGGCAGACTGTTGTCATATCTAGTTCCTATGTATATAGTCTGGGGCACTTGTCATTTAATGGTTCCTTGCCAATGGACTCGGTTTAAATTGAAAAGTGGGGTGAAGGCTCACACCTTAGCAATAAGTGTTGTAGCTTGCAGCGACTTTTCATTAGACTGATCTCATTGAAGGGAAGCCTATTTAAATGACTGACATAAGTGTAGATCTATACTAGGGAATAATGTGATCATGACCAGCCAGTCTGCCAATAATCGCTTAAGGCCTCTTCATGACCGCAAATTAGTGGCTTAGCTACTTTTTGTCAAGGCAATTACTAGGTCAAGCTGTCTAAATTTGGCAGTGGGGGGGGGGGGGGACGCTAGTTAAATGACTTAGCTGTTTTTTGGCAGGCCATTTAACTAGGTCAGCGCTGCCAGAATTTGCTATTGGACCTATATTCATGGACTTAGCTGTTGTTTTTGTCAAGGTCCTAAATAATATAGTAAATAA